>BQNB010128987.1:0-19191 GCA_026074375.1 Tanacetum coccineum
GAATCCGAAGGCAACCTAATCAAACATAGGTCATATAAGTACTATGTACTTCAATAACTAATAGCGTATACAATCCTATATAGCTCATCACCATCTATTTGTAATTTAAAAATCGTTGTTATAAAGTGAAAACATTTACTGTTTATGACGTTTTATAAATTTACTTTTATAAATTCAATTGTCGTAAAACCCGTAAATGCAACAACTTATTCGTTTTAATCCCGATTTTAGCTATTCCCTCGAGCACGTCTTCATTATTAAAATTATCACATTTTTATAAAGTGGGGAACAATAATTTTTATTGTACATAGTTTATAAAATTACTTTTATAAACTTTAATTATCGTAAACGTCGTATTTTATTCGTTATAGCTCCGTTTTTAGCGATTCTTTCGAGCACGTTCTCATAATTGAAAGTTCTATTTATTTATGAGGTTTACAAAAATAAATGTTTCTGTCATGAACAGTAACTTTTTATAAATGTATTATTATCGTAAACTTGTAAAATTCGTAACTATTTCGTTCTTGATTGAAAAATTACAATTCTTATTATTTTGGAATCCTAAAAATATGTATGATTTAATAAAAATACCAAACCTTCTGTTTGTAGAATTTTTATAACAAGTTTTTATAAAAATTCTTTTATAACTCCGGTTATTATCGTAAAACTCGTAAACTACGTATCTTTTTCGTTATAAATCGGTTTTTCGAGTTTCTTACCTTTTTGGAATCGTCATGAGATGTAGAATGTTTATAAAATATAAAATCCATGCCTAAAAATTCGTGCCAAAACAGCCCCTAAATATCTTTTTGAGTTTATTTGTATAACTTTATTTTTATATACTTTTTATTTAGTAAACTACCACAAGTCTTTCAATATTCTTAATATACTATGTCTTACATATAATAGTGTCTATTTGTCCATCATATGTCCACATGAGTCCATGATATCAAGATTAACAAGTCATTAACATCACATGAAATCAATAACCTTCCTTAAGTAACTTTTAACTACAAGTTTATACATATACATTTTTACACTTAACCAACATGTTACAATACTTATAATCCCATTATATCATGATATTACCAATCACTTAACATATGAAAAAGTGTACAGAATGATGATCACAAGTAAAAATCCTTTTTACATGTTCAAAAGTATCCTAATGGTGATTTTGCTATATAAAACTAACATATGCATAAAATGATAAATGTAAGGACATAAAGGGTTTTAGATAACCTTAATGAGATGTATGATGATGGAAAATGTGATCTAAACCCTTGTTTAGATGAAAAATCCAAGCTTGCACAACTTGAAAACCCTAGTTTTCCAAGAAAACCCTAATCTTGCAATACTTGTTTCAATACTTGTAAACCTTTAACCAACCCTTGAAAATAACTTAAGACATCTTAGATATGATGTAGGTATGTGTGTATGGTCTTGGAAAATCAAACTATGAATTATATAAAAGGGGGTTTGTTTGCCATGGGTTTATAAGGCAAAAGAGGAGAGAAATTTTGATTTTTTTGTTAAGTGTTGAAGTGTATGAGTTATCTTACTAGTATACAAGACTTATATGCATGCAAGACTAGTCAAAAAGGTGTATAGGAAGTCTTTGAGACAAGATGAGTAAATCTAGGGAAGTCTTTGGTCAAGGTAAGGTCCTTACTTGTAAAAGTCTCATGGTTTAATTAGATGTTGTATGTACAATGCAAGTTGCAAGATTTTTGTCATATTTCTTTGTATCTCTTGCTAAAAATCCGGCCATAGATGCATATGTATGATAATATTTAGTAAATTTTAGGTATTGGATACAATTGTGGGTATTTGTTGAAGCGTAGAAAAGTTTTGGTGGTTCCGGGTATGCCTAAAAGTATTTTATCGCGAAACGTAATCAATTTACGCAACCAATAAAAATAAAATGAACAAAGTTAATAATTATCTTCAAAATAATTACTTAACACTTGCTTGATGTAAACATTTAATTATTTGACGCCCGTTTACATTGAACGATAATTTTTAGCTTACGCGATTTAACTTAACGTTTACGATTTAAAGCAAATGCGTACAATACTAAAAATACATAGTGAATTTATTGACGACGTCAATGACCCTAAAACACGGAGTGTTATAATATCCATAACCCATGATAGCACCAAAGTTGTCATTCCTGAATCTAACTGTCCCGATGAACATTTTCACAAAATTCCTGAGCCGTGAACGATCCCCCGTAATATGTTTTAAGCAGCCTGAGTCTAAATACCAAAGGATGATATGTACGACCTGCATTTGAAAATAGACGAAGATGGAGAGTTTGGAAAGTTGGATCCCTAATTTTTGTTGGGGTCATGTTGGTTAGCATAAGCAACATCAGTTTGCATAGACGTATCAATTTCCTGATTCACAGTTAGAGTGGGAATGCTAGTGGGAATTATCTTGTACTGTTTGTTTCTACGTTGGTAACTAGTTAATGGTTTCTGAGAGGTGTTACTTAATTTCTCATTTATTATAGTTTTACTAGTACTAACGTTTTCAGTTTGTTGTACAGGCAGAACATTAGATGTAGTAAGCCTAGTTAAAGGGCACTGTTATCCTAAAGTGAATATTCTTCCTGTGGGTTTCCATTGATAACCAACATTGGTAAGCAATTTTCCTGTTGCTTTCCACACTTGCTTAACTTGTTAGGTTTCCAAACTTTCTTAACTTTGCGCATAACATTTTTAACAAGGGGGATACATTCACAGAGTGCAAATAATTAACCACACACATATCATGATTTGCAAAAATTAAGCATTTATTATATGTCTTGCAAACAGAATGAGAATTCAAAGTAATTACAGTACGCTTAGAGCTAATACTAGAATCAACACGATTCGTGTTTTTCAAACTAGACTTATTGGTCTTAGGGTGTTCTTCTACTTTCTTCTTGTTGACACTTTTAGCCGGCGAGATCCTATTTTTCTTGGTATTGCTCCTAGGCTTTGATCTGCTAGCGTTAGTGCAACTGTTTACTCCTGTAGAAGGAATCACAGGGACATTAGTCTTCTGAATGTTTAGCTGCTCTACATGTTTGTGTATGTTATTATTTGACATTTCATATTGGTCCTCAAAAGTAACTTGCTTTTTCCTAGTTAAAGGGGTAGAAGCATGCTTTTTATCTTGTTTATTGAAGTCTTCTGGACAAGTGCCAATCACATATTCTAATAGTTCCTGAGAGTGTTTAGTGTAAAGGCAAGCAGATGCAAGTGATCTATCTAAGGGTCTTTCAACCTTAGCTTCCTTTACTATCTCGCGAAGGGTTTCTACACTTTCCTTAAGATGTTTAAGATAATCTAGATGAACTTCCCTATTGTTTCTACTGCGAGGGGGGATTGGTTCAACATTTATAGCATACATACCAAATGTGAAGAACTCTTGGTTTTATAGAATCCTGTTGGGATCACAGATTTGATGATTACAAAACTACATATGCACAAATGAAGAATGATGAAACAACAAGGACTTAATGTGATAAATTAAGTTAGCTTTCTTTGTAAGCTAGGTTTTCTTGTAAACCCTCTATATAAAGGGTATTAGAGGCGTTTGTTTTATATACCTATCATAGTTAGATCCCTCCAATAAGAGTTTAGACACACCAAAGAAAGCGTGTGTGTATTAGTTAGTTTATTAGTTTTGATTAATTAGTTTAGTTTATTAGATATAGTACCCTCAAGGATTGTGGAACCTGTTACAGTTTGTAACCAGTTATTCTGATTCAAATTAATGGATGGCCTGATTGTTTAGTAGTAAAACCATGTTTAACAACATTACTTTTTATACATATTTCCGTTGTGCTTATTAAATGTTGTTTTGTAAACTAATCCTAGATGGGCAAAACGATCTCCACAATTGGTATCAGAGCGGGTTGCTCTTGATATCTAGGATTTGTAGAAGGTTTTAATCGTGTATTATTTTCTGGTTTTGGTGTTTATGATGTTTGGCAGCAGGAGATAAAATTAGGGTTCCCAACAAACCCTAATATGCTAAGCATGAAGTGTTTAAGAGGCTGTCATCAGGTCGTGATTAACAACTATCAGGTTCTCGACTCAAACCCTAATTCGAAGCAGATGGCAATCAGGTTTGGAATTTAAAGGTGTTCGTGTTTGTTATAGCAAGAAGAAGAAGGTTACTGAATATCACGACACAAAAGCAGCATGTGTAGGAGATGTTAAACACGTTTTGCATAATGGTAAATTGTTGGTGCTTATTTAGTTTTGCATATGTGAATGTAGTGTTGCTGCTTAATGATTGAAGTAAACTGAGAAGATAATTAGGGTTTCAATGATGGTATATTCCAACAATCAAGGTGATTTAAAGCATGTTAATAGTTGGGATTTTTTGATAAACGTATCTTGTAGGGTTTTCAAAATTACAAGCAAAATTAAGGGTTTTCCAAATCCAATCATCCTTAATTCCTATCACAAAAAAAACATCACGGCAGCAGGTTCGATGTGATGATGGGAACAAGTTTTTTGGTTTGTTTGTTCATCCGGTTTGGTGGCAACAAGTCTTTTAATAACAGGTATTGACGCTTCAGTATAGAACCTTAATTCTTATTTTCAGAATCATGCGAAGCAAGGATGTGATTATTATGTTGCGCATGATGGTGATGGTTTTGTGGACTGCGTAGTTTTTGGAATCAGTTAGGGATATGGATGCGTGAATTTTGGATGTATACAGTTTTGGTTCCTAAGTTTTAAGGATTATGATTTGTTTCCAAAATAACATCCATAAATAAGTTGGACGTGGGTTGCTGATTTTTAGGATAATATTTTAGTCCCATATTAACTTCGTGGAGGTCAGCCTTATGTTAGTGATGCTAACATATTTTATTAGTGTTGCTCGCTTAAATATATTTATGATGCCAGGTATACGATTAATGCTGCTAGTATTGTTGGTTAATACTGTTGGATTTGCTATTTATACTGCTAGCATATAGCAGTTAATACTGTTAGGTCGTTTCTAGTAGATAATACTGCTCGTACACATTAGTACTACTGGGCATGATTTTTAGTACTGCCAGAGTACTTTCTACTGCTAGCATTGTCCGATGTGGGACAACAGACACGTTTGGATCTCGGATAAAACTGTTTCAAACAACAGTTTATTATTATTAGATTTATGGCTATTATTTTAGGATTATTTGAAGATGTGATTACGAAGACAGTTGATTATCACTTATTTGATTTTGTAGTTGAGTTTCATAGATGCGTGTTCTTATCATATCTTAAAGTCGTGTTTATAGCAGGACATTGACTTTAAAGATAACTTGTTCGTGCTTACAATGGTATGACGAAGATTTGTCACAATCTAGCAAAGGTGTGTGATCTTTCTTATGGTGCTCAATGCTTACATTTTCTATCACTTTAGTAGTGTCACCATTAGAAGATGAGGATTCAGTCAAGAGGTTTGGTTACCTATATTTCATAGATTGTATTTTATAAGTCGGACATCACTGGATAGTGCAAGACAAAAGACACAAGTTTGGGAGATTCTAACATCTTCATCAAAATTCGTTATACTACAGTTTTCTTCATCAGTTAATCACTACATTAGAGCCTAACAGAACATGAGATTCAAGAGATGGTAAACATATTGGTTTAAGGGGAAGCTTATTGATTAAATGTTTAACCATCTATATGCACCACTTAAGGGGAAGTGTTTACAAGTTGCTTATCTACAAAAGACCCCTATTAGATGATTACAAAAAGGGGAAGAAGACTACAAGAGATATGGTTTGTAGCTTATTATGTGTGGTGGCATGTTCAAGAAGATCTTAAGTCATGGGGAACCTTTGAAGATTGTTTCATTCTTAAAGATTGTTTTGTAATATCAAATAGGGGAAGATTGTTGGGATCTCAGATTTGATGATTACAAAACTACATATGCACAAATGAAGAAAGATGAAACAACAAGGACTTAATGTGATAAATTAAGTTAGCTTTCTTTGTAAGCTAGATTTTCTTGTAAACCCTCTATATAAAGGGTATTAGAGGCGTCTATTTTATATACCTATCATAGTTAGATCTCTCCAATGAGAGTCTAGACACACCAAAGAAAGCGTATGTGTATTAGTTAGTTTATTAGATAGTTAGTGTAGCCTCAAGGATGTGGAATCCTGTACAGTTTAATAAACCATCTATTCTGATCAAATAAAATAGAGCCTGAAGTTTATAAGTAAAACCTGTATAAAACAACATTACTGTTCTTTATAATTTCCGCTGTGCTTATTAATGTTGTTTGTAAAAAAACAATCCTAGAAAGTATAACGATCCTCCACAATAGGTAACAGAGCGGGTTGCACTTGATTATCTAGGATTCTAAAGGTTTTAATCAGTATTAATTTTTTTGGTTTTGGTGTTTATGATGTTTGGCAGCAGGAGATAAAATTAAGGTTCCCAACAAACCCTAATATGCTAAGCATGAAGTGTTTAAGAGGATGTCATCAGGTCATGATTAACAACTATCAAGTTCTTGACTCAAACCCTAATTCAAAGCAGATGGCAATCAAGTTTGGAATTTAAAGGTGTTCGCGTTTACTATAGCAAGAAGAAGAAGGTTGCTGAATATCGTGACACAAGAAGCAGCATGTGTAGGAGAATGTAAACGTGTTTTGCATATGGTAATTGTTGGTGCTATTCAGGTTTGCATATGTGATTGTTAGTGTTGCTGCTTAAATTGATTAAAGTAGACTGTGAAGATTATTAGGGTTTCATGATGGTATTTACAGCAGCAAGGTGATTTAAAGCATGTTATTAGTTGGGTTTTAATAATCGTTCTTGTAGGGTTTTGAATTATCAAGCAAAATTAGGGTTTCCAGCAATCTTAATTCCCGTCACAAAAAGAAACAGCAGCAGGCAGCAGGTTCGATGGATGATGGGAACAAGTTTTTGGTTTGTTGTTGATCGGTTTGTAGCAACAAGTCTTTTAATAGTAGGTATTGACGCTTCAGTATAGAACCTTAATTCTTATTTTCAAAATCATGCAACATACAAGAAGCAAGGATGTGATTATTATGTTGTGCATGATGGTGATGGTTTTGTGGACTGCGTAGTTTTTGGAATCAGTTAGGGATATGACTGGGTTGGATTTTTTTATGAATATCCAGTATTGGTTCCTAAATTTAGGAATATGAATTTGTTTCCAAAATAACTTCTATAAATAAGTTGGACGTGGGTTGCTGATTTTTAGGATAATATTTTAGTCCCATATTAACTTCATGGAGGCTAGCCTTATATTAGTGATGCTAACATGTTTTATTAGCTAGCTCGCTTAATTATTTATGCTAGAACCGGTATACGATTACTGCAGCTAGTATGTTGTTAATACTTGTTGGATTGCGTTTCTATCTGCTAGCATATAGCAGTTAATACTGCTAGGTCATTTCTTGTAGTTAATACTGTTAGTACCCGTTAGTACTGTTAGGCTTGATTTTTAATACTGCCAAAGTACTTTCTACTGCTAGCATTGTCCGATGTGGGACAACAGACGCGTTTGGATCTGGATAGAACTGTTTCTAACAACAGTTTATTATTATTGGATTTATGGCTATTATTTTGGGATTATTTGAAGATGTGATTACGAAGACAGTTGATTATCACTTATTTGATGTTGTAGTTAAGTTTCAGAGATGCGTGTTCTTATCATATCCTAAAGTCATGTTTATAGCAGGACATTGACTTTAAAGATAACTTGTTTGTACTTACAATGGAGGTGTCAGATATTGACAAAAAGACAAAAATAAATCCAAAGCCGACAAAACCAAGCACGAGACTGGAAAGAGCGCAAGAAATCAAAGCCGAAGGCGAATACATTTTTAATGGGCCAACCCGTACCCATTTAAAATGGGCCGGGTCAGCCCATTAAGATTTGTATTATAAAACCTAAGCCCTAAATCTATTTATATATTCCATATCCAAATCCATTTACTCAAGCCCAATTCAATTAAGTCAAAGCCCAAACATAACTTACACCTCTTGGTCAAAAGCCATTTATAAGCACTCACAGAGGTCAAACACAGGTCAAAGCAAAATTCACTGTACATCCCTTTCCTAGTTTCCCTCCTTCATTTTTTTTACAGAACACACTAGCTTAGAGTAAATCCCACTCTCACACATACGTATGCTTCTAGAAGACATGAATAATGCATGACCCTGACACCTCATTGACACCTTGGCGATCCTGAGAAATCCTATTGGAGGATGTGACGTGCACACGATCCAAGGGTCCAAGATGGATGGATTTTGAGGCGGTTGGATGAAGGGCCAATGTTGGGATCTGAGATTTGATGATTACAAAACTAAATATGCAAAATTGAAGAAAGATGAAACAACAAGGACTTAATGTGATAAATTAAGTTAGCTTTCTTTGTAAGCTAGGTTTTCTTGTAAACCCTCTATATAAAGGGTATTAGAGGCGTCTGTTTTAGATATCCATCATAGTTAGATCTCTCCAATGAGAGTCTAGACACACCAAAGAAAGCGTGTGTGTATTAGTTAGTTTATTAGATAGTTAGTGTAGCCTCAAGGATTGTGGATCCTTGTTACAGTTTGTAACCATTTATTCTGATCAAATTAATGGAGGCCTGAATGTTTAGTAGTAAAACCTTGTTTAACAACATTACTGTTCTTTATAATTTCCGCTGTGCTTATTAATGTTGTTTGTAAAACTAATCCTAGATGGGCAAAACGATCTCCACAATTGGTATCAGAGCGGGTTGCTCTTGATATCTAGGATTCGTACAAGGTTTTAATCGTGTATTATTTTCTGGTTTTGGTGTTTATGATGTTTGGCAGCAGGAGATAAAATTAGGGTTCCCAACAAACCCTAATATGCTAAGCATGAAGTGTTTAAGAGGCTGTCATCAGGTCGTGATTAACAACTATCAGGTTCTCGACTCAAACCCTAATTCAAAGCAGATGGCAATCAGGTTTGGAATTTGAAGGTGTTCGTGTTTGTTATAGCAAGAAGAAGAAGGTTGCTGAATATCACGACACAAGAAGCAGCATGTGTAGGAGAATGTAAACGCGTTTTGCATATGGTAATTGTTGGTGCTATTCAGGTTTGCATATGTGATTGTTAGTGTTGCTGCTTAAATTGATTGAAGTAGATTGTGAAGATTATTAGGGTTTCATGATTGTATTTACAACAGCAAAGTGATTTAAAGCAGGTTATTGGTTGGGTTTTGATAATCGTTCTTGTAGGGTTTCAAATTATCAAGCAAAATTAGGGTTTCCAGCAATCTTAATTCCTGTCACAAAAAGAAACAGCAGCATGCAGCAGGTTCGATGGAGATGAGAACAAGTTTTTGGTTTGTTGTTGATCGGTTTGTGGCAACAAGTCTTTTAACAGAATGTATTGAAACCTTAATTCTTATATTCAGAATCATGTGACATACAAGAAGCAAGGATGTGATTATTATGTTGCGCATGATGGTGATGGTTTTGTGGACTGCGTAATTTTTAGAAGCAGTTAGGGATATGGATGCGTAAATTTTGGATGTATACAGTTTTGGTTCCTAAGTTTTAGGGATTATGATTTGTTTCCAAAATAACTTCCATAAATAAGTTGGACGTGGGTTGCTGATTTTTAAGATAATATTTTAGTCCCATATTAACTTCATGGAGGTTAGCCTTATGTTAGTGATGCTAACATGTTTTATTAGTGCTGCTCGCTTAAATATAGTTATGCTGCCATGTATACGATTAATGTTGCTAGTATTGTTGGTTAATACTGTTTGATTTGCTGTTTCTACTGCTAGCATATAGCAGTTAATACTGCTAGGTCGTTTCTAGTAGTTAATATTGCTCGTACACATTAGTACTGTTGGGCTTGATTTTTAGTACTGCCAGAGTACTTTCTACTGCTAGCATTGTCCGATGTGGGACAACAGACGCGTTTGGATCTCGGATAGAACTGTTTCTAACAACAGTTTATTATTATTGGATTTATGGCTATTATTTTGGGATTATTTGAAGATGTGATTACGAAGACAGTTGATTATCACTTATTTGATGTTGTAGTTGAGTTTCACAGATGCATGTTCTTATCATATCTTAAAGTCGTGTTTATAGCAGGACATTGACTTTAAAGATAACTTGTTCGTGCTTACAATGGTGTGACGAAGACTTGTCAAAATCTAGCAAAGGTGTGTGATTTTTCTTATGGTGCTCAATGCTCACATTTGCTATCACTTAGTATGTGTCTCATAGAAGATGAGGTTTTTGTCAAGAGGTTGCGGTCTACTTATATTTCACAGATTTATTTATAAGTTTGACGTCACGTGGATAGTGCAAGACATAAGACACAAGTTTGGGAGATTCTACTTCTTTATCAAATTCGTTATACTCAGTTTTCTTCATCAGTGATCACTACATAGAGCCTACAGAGTTTAGAACATGAGATTCAAGAGATGGTAAACATATTGGTTTCAAGGGAAGCTTATTGATTAAATGTTTAACCATCTATATGCACCACTTAAGGGGAAGTGTTTACAAGTTGCTTATCTACAAAAGACCCATATTAGATGATTACAACAAGGGGAAGAAGACTACAAGAGATATGGTTTGCAGCTTATTATGTGTGGTGGCATGTTTGAGAAGATCTTAAGTCAAGGGGAAGCTTTGAAGATTGTTTCATTCATAAAGATTGTTTTGTAATATCAAATAGGGGAAGATTGTTGGGATCTCAGATTTGATGATTACAAAACTACATATGCACAAATGAAGAAAGATGAAACAACAAGGACTTAATGTGATAAATTAAGTTAGCTTTCTTTGTAAGCCAGGTTTTCTTGTAAACCCTTTATATAAAGGGTATTAGAGGCGTCTATTTTATATACCCATTATAGTTAGATCTCTCCAATGAGAGTCTAGACACACCAAAGAAAGCGTATGTGTATTAGTTAGTTTATTAGCTAGTTTAGTGAAGCCTCAAGGATGTGGAATCCTGTACAGTTTAATAAACCATCTATTCTGATCAAATAAAATAGAGCCTGAAGTTTATAAGTAAAACCTGTATAAAACAACATTACTGTTCTTTATAATTTCCGCTGTGCTTATTAATGTTGTTTGTAAAAAAACAATCCTAGAAAGTATAACGATCCTCCACAATAGGTAACAGAGCGGGTTGCACTTGATTATCTAGGATTCTAAAGGTTTTAATCAGTATTAATTTTTTTGGTTTTGGTGTTTATGATGTTTGGCAGCAGGAGATAAAATTAAGGTTCCCAACAAACCCTAATATGCTAAGCATGAAGTGTTTAAGAGGATGTCATCAGGTCATGATTAACAACTATTAAGTTCTTGACTCAAACCCTAATTCAAAGCAGATGGCAATCAAGTTTGGAATTTAAAGGTGTTCGCGTTTGTTATAGCAAGAAGAAGAAGGTTGCTGAATATCGTGACACCAGAAGCAGCATGTGTAGGAGAATGTAAACGTGTTTTGCATATGGTAATTGTTGGTACTATTCAGGTTTGCATATGTGATTGTTAGTGTTGCTGCTTAAATTGATTGAAGTAGACTGTGAAGATTATTAGGGTTTCATGATGGTATTTACAGCAGCAAGGTGATTTAAAGCATGTTATTAGTTGGGTTTTAATAATCGTTCTTGTAGGGTTTTAAATTATCAAGCAAAATTAGGGTTTCCAGCAATCTTAATTCCTGTCACAAAAAGAAACAGCAGCAGGCAGCAGGTTCGATGGATGATGGGAACAAGTTTTTGGTTTGTTGTTGATCGGTTTGTGGCAACAAGTCTTTTAATAGTAGGTATTGACGCTTCAGTATAGAACCTTAATTCTTATTTTCAAAATCATACGACATACAAGAAGCAAGGATGTGATTATTATGTTGCGCATGATGGTGATGGTTTTGTGGACTGCGTAGTTTTTGGAATCAGTAGGGATATGACTGGGTTGGATTTTTTTATGAATATCCAGTATTGGTTCCTAAATTTAGGAATATGAATTTGTTTCCAAAATAACTTCTATAAATAAGTTGGACGTGGGTTGCTGATTTTTAGGATAATATTTTAGTCCCATATTAACTTCATGGAGGCTAGCCTTATATTAGTGATGCTAACATGTTTTATTAGCTAGCTCGCTTAATTATTTATGCTAGAACCGGTATACGATTACTGCAGCTAGTATGTTGTTAATACTTGTTGGATTGCGTTTCTATCTGCTAGCATATAGCAGTTAATACTGCTAGGTCATTTCTTGTAGTTAATACTGTTAGTACCCGTTAGTACTGTTAGGCTTGATTTTTAGTACTGCCAGAGTACTTTCTACTGCTAGCATTGTTCGATGTGGGACAACAGACACGTTTGGATCTCGGATAGAACTGTTTCTAACAATAGTTTATTATTATTGGATTTATGGCTATTATTTTGGGATTATTTGAAGATGTGATTACGAAGACAGTTGATTATCACTTATTTGATGTTGTAGTTAAGTTTTAGAGATGCGTGTCTTATCATATCCTAAAGTCATGTTTATAGCAGGACATTGACTTTAAAGATAACTTGTTTGTGCTTACAATGGTGTGATGAAGATTTGTCACAATCTAGCAAAGGTGTGTGATCTTTCTTATGGTGCTCAATGCTTACATTTGCTATCACTTAGTATGTGTCTCATAGAAGATGAGGTTTTTGTCAAGAGGTTGCGGTCTACTTATATTTCACAGATTTATTTATAAGTTCGACGTCACGTGGATAGTGCAAGACATAAGACACAAGTTTGGGAGATTCTACTTCTTCATCAAATTCGTTATACTTAGTTTTCTTCATCAGTAATCACTACATAGAGCCTACAGAGTTCGAGATTCAAGAGATGGTAAACATATTGGTTTCAGGGGAAGCTTATTGATTAAATGTTTAACCATCTATATGCACCACTTGAGGGGAAGTGTTTACAAGTTGCTTATCTACAGAAGACCCCTATTAGATGATTACAAAAAGGGGAAGAAGACTACAAGAGATATGGTTTGCAGCTTATTATGTGTGGTGGCATGTTCAAGAAGATCTTAAGTCAAGGGGAAGCATTGAAGATTGTTTCATACATGAAGATTGTTTTGTAATATCAAATAGGGGAAGATTGTTGGGATCTGAGATTTGATGATTACAAAACTAAATATGCAAAATTGAAGAAAGATGAAACAACAAGGACTTAATGTGAAATATTAAGTTAGCTTTCTATGTAAGCTAGGTTTTCTTGTAAACCCTCTATATAAAGGGTATTAGAGGCGTCTATTTATATACCCATTATAGTTAGATCTCTCCAATAAGAGTCTAGACACACCAAAGAAAGCATGTGTGTATTAGTTAGTTTATTAGATAGTTAGTGTAGCCTCAAGGATTGTGGATCCTTGTTACAGTTTGTAACTATTTATTCTGATCAAATTAATGAAGGCGTGAATGTTTAGTAGTAAAACCTTGTTTAACAACATTACTGTTCTTTATAATTTCTGTTGTGCTTATTAATGTTGTTTGTAAAACTAATCCTAGATGGGCAAAACAATCTCCATAAATCCATAGTGATGCATTTCCTATTTTTATGTATTTGGGCTTTCAGATTCTCATTTTTAGTTAACAATGCAGTTGTCTGTTTGATATGTTTAGCACGCGTGATCTTAATAGAATCGTACAATTCTTGCATTCTCAGCCCTAAAAAGATCATTTTGTTCTTGGAGAACGATGACTTTTTTAGTTAATTGAGTGATCTGAAAATCTAAGGCCCTGAAATCAAGAGTACGGTCTGCTTAACTACGGGTCTCTTTTAATTGAGAGATTTGCATTCTTAATTTTTCGATGGCGTTGTCCTTTCCTTGAATGGAAGCTTTCATTTTTTCAATTACAAAGACTGAGTCAAAATCATAAGCATCTCGAGCGGGTAGAGATTTGTTGTTTCCAAAACTTTCTTTAAGGTGTTGATACTTTAACTGTAAATTTAAGTGATTTACCTCAAGGTTGGAAAAACATTTTACCAATTCATTATGATCATTTTTTTGAATCTTATCATGTAATTTAGAGAGCTCTGCTTCAAGTTCCAGACAACGTGCTTGAACAACAGTGTGGGCATCATGAATTTTAGTGAATCTAGATACAGTAAGCTCAGAATTTGTTGCAACATAAAACACTTCTTTGGACAAGTAATCAGCAATTAAATTATCATTTGCGATAAGAAGATTTTTCTGCTCAATCTCATCGTACTTCCTATTCATAACATTTTGGTCAACCTCAGCTTTCAACTCTTCAAAAATTTCTTTCATTTCTTTAATTTCTTTAGTGAGAGCCTTTTGGATACCCTCAAAATGTTCTTTAAGTGTTTTGAAAAATGGAATGACCTCGGTGAGATAACATTCCTTGGTTTGTTCAAAGCCACTTTCCCCTTCAGTGAGACCCATTGGTGTAATTCTCTTTTTACAGGCTTTTTCAAATTCCGAAAAAAGTTGTGTAAGTGCAAAAATGTTAAATTTCACTTGACTTTTTGTTGGAAGCACCCTGGGGACAAGCGTTGCAGGTGTATTAGGAGGATACACTGTCAAAGCTTTGATTGGTCTTGAAGCTGGGGTCTGCTCATTGAGAGCTTCTGCTTTCATCTTGAGGACATCCTTGGACCAAAATATCTGTCCGGGGGTTAGTTGTGTCTGTGGTGTAAAGGTCGCCAGATAGTTCTCTTTCGAGTAATCTAGGGGTCGAATATTAATGTTTTGTTCAGTCCATAGAGGGGTTTTCATTTTGTCATTTATTTTCTTCCTAGTGATTTCATCTATCTCTATGGTATCCTCTAAGTTGTGTACTATAGCCGGGACATGATGGGTTTTGATAATTTTATGACCATTATATAGAGCAGGCTGAACTTGCTTTGCACGGGTGAGACATAGTGAGTTCTTATAGCCAATGGCTACCTTTCTCTGTTCATCATAATAAGGCTTTGGTTTACACAGCATGTGAAATGTTTGAAGAGACTTGTCTTGTTTAATTTATCCTCGACCTTTTCTTTTAAAGCTTTCATGTCCAAAAATTCTTCCAGGCAAGTAATTTACCTTGCAATGCAATTGGTAAAGTCGTCATCTTCGAAAAGCCAAACATGAGCAAATGCACAACATATGTAACTTTGCTCAAACAATTCAAAAGCACAACTCAAAACTCAAATTATCCTCTCATCAAAACTTTCTCTTACTTTACCAAATAAGCATAATATTTCTTCTTCACCACATGAGAACCATTTAACCATCTAAAGTTAGAACTTGGAAGAATTAAACATATTCCACAAACCATATTTCAAACATATATAATAATAGTTATCATATAATCACATACCATTCTTTGCATACAACACATGCATAAATGTACCAATACATAACAATTTATTCATCCAACACATGCATGAATATATCCATACTTAACCATTTATACATACAACACATATGTAAATATACCTATACATAACAATCAATAAATTTACCTTTTCTTTCTATATGTAACCAATGGCAACGAGGAGTCTCGGCATGCATGTAGAAGCGTTATAGTTTTGGTTTTCAAAAAGACTGACCTAATTCTCTATAACCTTAGGCTCTTGATACCACTCTGTAACACCCTCATCCAATGAACATTGGATTGCGCAGCGTAATTAGCAATTTGGATGTTACTAAATAGCACCATTCACCAAGACAATAGAAAATGACCTAAAAGAGACGTTTAACAAACATGTGTTCCATTATTAATCAGAGTTAAAACACGTTTAGGTCCCCACAGAATCGCAACCACAACCATTACAACATTTGAAAAACTATTGTTTCAAATAAAAGACATTGTTTTAGAACAACTTAAGACATTGTTTTTGAAAGACAAGGAACACACAAGTAGTCTTTCAATAAATCCATCACACGCACGACACCTCCATGCCATCGTTGCCTTCATCCTTGGTTACATGGGATAAAACATATTTAAAACGTCAACAACAATGTTTAGTGAAATTCATAGAGTTTAAAATAATTAATAAGAAATAATCTTTGAACACATAATTTGTTCTCGAGAAAAACAAAGCAACGAATGCAATGTATAGCAACTTCTTTTCTTTCATGTAATAAGCTTATGACACTGAACGTTAACAATACATATGGCATTTCATATGTTAGTGTACCCTAAAACAAGGTATTATTGTCATATACCTACTACTTTCAAAATACAAAATGTCTGTTTGACAGGGTGGTCACAAGGATTCAAACCCTGAATAGGGTTGTCAAACCCAATAGATCTATTTAATGCATTAGCATTCACCTTACAAGGTAATTAACGGTTCATGAAATAAGGGACTTCGACAATAGCTACTTATGCGGAAACAATCTAGTAATTGGGTCCAGCATACCATAAAATCTTATGTGTTCGATTTTATAAAACAAACATGCATCCCCCTCACAGGTTTAAAAATAATTAAAAGATTTAAATGTGAGGCTATGAACTCACCTTAAGCAAAAGATTCAAACCAATCAAATCAACAAGCGCAAATAGCTTCACGTCCTAATCGCGACCTATATAATACATATATAGCGGTACTGTCGGTAACCCGTAATCACTTCACTTCATATAAGGTACACAAATTAATCAAGAAAAATAGGAAGAAGATATGAAGAATGTAGAGAGAGAATGAGAGAGAAACAAGAGATAGAAAGTGTTTGGTTAAATTGCAAATGTGAAAATTACAAATGAAGCCAACACCCTCTCCATCCTTGGAGAGGGGTATTTATAGTTTAACCATGAGGCTTTCATGCCTATGGTATTTCTACGGGCCAGGCTCGGGATTATATAGGCTTACGCCTGATTCACGTGACCGATTAGCTTACATAAACGAGCTCATTTACCCATTCTAGACTATTACAACGTTACATAATTGAATGACCGAGACTTAATATTCTTAATGAATGAACTTCCTTGTTCGACTCAATATTTGAGACTAACAATCTCCCCCGAAGTGAGTTCATTGTAACACTCCTTCGTGAGATTAATGAGATTACTTTTGTCGTTAAGCTCTTGTGATCTTTGTCTCTGTCTATGTTGTAGGCTTGTTCCTTCATGCTATGTGATCTTTGATCTTTAGCCTTTGTCATTGTCTTTCGACTTTGTCTTTATGTCCGAGATCTTTAAATCTTTATCCTTTAGTCTTGATCGTCTTTGCCGCCTTGCGATCTTGTGTCTTGACCAACATAATCATACTTTGCATCATCTAGAAAGTTTGCTAACAATCTCTGATTGCGGAATTTCACTATATATATAATATATAATAAAATATAAAATATATATAAGTCTAAAAACAACAATCAATGATACCGAGAAGTAGTATAGAATGTTCCCGGGTCGTTTATCCCCAACGAGGCTGGACTGGAGAATCGATACAATCGAAGATTTGAGTTTGAAGGAAGGAATTGATTTGAGAAGGTGGAAAAGTCAAATTAAACAATAACAAATAAAAACGTTTAAGAAAAACCTAGAAATTACGAAATTAAACTAGAAAACGAGAGCACGAATCCCGAACAAAGGGGGAAAAACCTAAAATCTTTAAAAATAACCCTACGAAGAAATTTTTACTTCTAAACTACTCTAGGGACACTCCTTGACACACAGTTTAGATTCTCAAACGCTTAAGCATTAGATTCACCGTACTTACTTGTCTCAATACCGAGAGCCATCTCAAACAGACAACAAGGTAATAGTTGAATCAGATAGTACTATCATTCCTTATTAATTTGTCAATATCAATTACTAGTAACAAAGTTTTTATTTTTATTTAACACATCGAGAGTGTCATGTTTTTATCAAAATTCATCAACCGTCAATTCATTTACTGGACCAAATCGATATCCAGTTATCACAAGTTTGATTCATATAGAATCTCGCAAGTCACCTACCGCAGTGCTGTTTGATGATGACACTGGAAGGATTTCCATTCATCATTGTGAATACTAAAGAGTATCACTCTGAATGTTCTAGCATTATCACAAGGATAATGCGTAGGACTTTTGTTAACAGCTTGTGAACTTAATGGTGTTCAACAAGTTTTTGTCATGAAAAGTGTCCTAATGAGATTTATTTGTTGATCTCTTGGCTCTAGACTCGATTAGCGCATTTTGGTTTTAGTAATCGGAGGCTGGAGCAGACTGCCACCTATTCAATATCAACTAACTCGGAGTGAGAAAGTCAATAGAAGTCGTGTGTATCTTCGTGACAAATGAGACAAGTATCTTTTAAGAGAAACTTGAATAGCTGAGAAGGGTTGTGTAGTGCATCACTGGGTCCATGATGTCTTGTCTTCAATACTAGAATTCATCTTTGTGAGTCTGATAGATTATGTATTGACCCAGTTTCTGCCTAAAGTGTGTGGAGGGATTCTTTGTTTTCACAATTTATCCATACATTTCTTTTTAATTCAACCCCTTCAATGCTTACCAAGACGTTATTACAAACACCTTGTTGTGATTGTTCCAGTGTTAGCTCAACCTTAGTCGGCATTATTCCTGTTTTCATTCATCTCTAATCATACCTAAGGACTGCTATTTCTAGCTATGGAGTGTCCTTGGGTAGATCCCTCCAGTTCTGGTTGGATCATAGGACTATTACCTAACCTAACCACCTTTTGACTTCAAAATCGTCATGAATTAAGATGTTTTTGGGTATAAGATCGTAACCATAAAACCTTTTCTGAAGAGTATAAAGCACTTTGAGTCGTTTAGATCACTTATTATTTTAAAGAGCATATTTTAGTTACATTTCTCCCCTTATTTTAAATACTAATTCACTTAGTTTTTGAAATACCATGTGATTTAAAATTTGTCTTAAAAAATCGATGGGTATAAAATGTTTCAGCATGAATTATGTGAAACTTTTTCTTCTTGCTCCCCTCAATTTTACATATGTTTGACACCAAAAAAATGATACCAAGTTGTAAAATAAATATAAAATTAAGGTTGAGACAGTGTTATGCACACAATTTTGAAAGATTATAAAATGTCATTAAAGAATTCTTGAAAAATTGTGCTCAGACACTGGATCATCTAATAACGTACAATCTATTGAGTAGTCATTATTATTACTGAGTTGTTATTAAGACTTTTTATAATGTTTTGAATACATAAGAATTATCATGAGATGATGTA
>BQNB010128988.1:0-19191 GCA_026074375.1 Tanacetum coccineum
ACGAGGAACTCCCCTGATATTTTGCTCGGGATGATTCTCCAATTTAAGTTCTTGAGCAAAAATGTGTTGAAGAGGAGTCAAAATGCCTGTAGGAGTTCAACACACGTCTTTTTCAGAGTATACCATCACCAATTCATCGATTTTGTCACATAAAGGTCCTGCATAACAGTTTAGAAGACAAAACGTGCAATTCCTATATCAGTTTTACAATGGTTACAATGCAGAAAAATAAACACACATATTGTACAGGTAGTAAATACGCTGTATCCCAAACCCAAGGATACGCCGTATTGCATCCTATAAAAACAAATGTTTTAAAGTTTGTAGGAATTTAAATGCAGAATTTAAAGACTGATAACGTCCAGACATGTCCATACGTTGTATCCATAGAGGTTCGATATGACGTATGGAATGTCTGGGAAGACAGACTCAGCAAACAATTTAAAATAGACGACAAACAATTAAAAACAGCCGGGTTGTCTCTCGGTAAGCACTTTTCTTTTAGCCAGCCTTTAAGTTAGACTTTTTCTTTCTGTCTTCATCCATATTTTGCCTTTGTCACGAGCCATCCCACATCCATAATGCGAAAAAGTTCTCGATAAGCTTGACATGCGTCAATGTTGGTTCTTGAATGGTCTAGGCGTTCATGTTCTTTTATGGCAACATACTCCTCATTAGCGTCGAATGAGTATTTTATCATCTTGAATCTTCTAACATTGCAGATTGATGGATCATGATGTTCCTTCTTATTGTCTTGAATATTACCGGCGTTGTTTTCTTCATAATTCCTAACAAAGATACGGTTAATATCAAGATAAGGGTCATAAGCCTTTTTAGTTTTGGATTTCGCATTCCCTGGCCGTGATTTTCCCAACGAGCGAATGGGGCGTTTTAATGAACATTTACTTTCCACCAACATTCTTCCAGTTTTACTAATACATTATAATCTATTTCGTGGAAGTTCTCAAAACTACTTTTCAACCATGCGCATAATTTCATCACTCTAGGAGTTGCATCCCCTCATGATTCTTCAAATCCGGCCTTATACATTAAAGCTTCTTCTTTTAACATTCCATCAGTCAATTCATCATACCATTTGTGATCTTGGAAATAAGTCATACATCCGACTCGAACCATCCTGGGTAGTTCTCTACCGTTACTGAACCCATCAATATGTGAACTACACGTGGGCCATTTAGTCTTTCCATTCTTAAAATGATATGGTTCGCATATATGATCACACAATTGATATGGTACCCCGTTATCTGACCATGGTTCCTCAAGATCCCCCGTCATATTATTATTCAACTCATACTCCTTATGAGTCTTGATTTATTAGATATCGAACGTAAACAGATCCGTGTCGATTTTAAGGAGATAGTTGAATTCATTGAATGCTTTGCACAAGGGTGTCTCAAAGTCAAATAAGTTGCTTTCGATCTTGAAGATTTCATCAATGTCATTGGGGTCATCTGTTGAGAATCGATCAGCCCATCTAGGATTAGTTTTACAGGTAACATTGATATGCACAGCGGAAATAATAGAAACACAATATTACCAAACAAGGTTTTAACCGAACATTGAAGCCTTCATTATATTTGATCAGAATAAATGAGGCTACACCAACTATCTAATAAATTAACTACTACTACTACTAAACGTGTACACACACACGCTTTTGCTAGACTCTCATTGAGAAGTCTGCTATTCTATTCTATGGATGGATCAATAAACTACATACCTTAGACCTCCTTTTATAGTATAAGGAGTCAAGGTTTACATGGAAACTAATAAAGATAATTAATAAGAAAATCAATTAAATATTATCTTTATCTTTGACCAAATCTGAGAGAATCTTCCAATTCTTATCTTTTGAAGACTTCTACAATGACGACTTTGGTCCTTCTTGTTTCCATCTTGTTTCATTCATTATTTTGTCTTTATCAACTCAAATATAATTCCCAACAATCTTCCCCTAGTTGATAATGACAAAACCAAATAAGTATGAACTTCCCCTGAAGTTAATATACGAATGAAACTTCCCCTTAATCCATGCTATACCACCAAGAATCATCAAGTTGCAAATCATCAAATCTTCTTCCCCTTTTTGTCATCATCAAATAGGGGTCTTCTGTAGATGAGCAACTTGTAAACATTTCCCCTTCAGTGGTTGGTATGAGTTTAATTACACATACCTTTCACCATTAAAATCGGACTAAAATGACCAAAAATGTACCAAAAATACATTGTATTTGTATGTTTTCACTTATATTGTGTAGGAAACGGATATCCGACAAAAGGACGAAAAATCAAGCAAAAACAGACAAAACCAAGCACGGAATAGAAAAGCATGGAAAAGACAAAGTCAAATCGAAGCCAAAGTCAACAAAAGTCAAAGTCAACCCCGAAAAAGTCAAAGCTAAGAAGTCATCAAGTCAAAGAAAATACAACTTTAGGGACCAAATTTGCCAAATCCTAAAGTTGTATAACAAGGATAAAAACTACAAGGACTGAAGTTGTAATCATGCCATATATAACTTTAGGGGGCTAATTCTGCCTAAACCCCAAACCTGTTATACCACAAGGGACTAAATTTGCAAACTATGTTTATAACTTGAGGGGTTCATTTTGCCAAATCCCCAAACTCACCCCTGACAACACACACACACACACACACACACCTATTTTCATTTTGCCAAGTACCCAAACTCACCCCTGACAACTCAAACATACCTGTTATAACATCCATTCCCGCCAAAACCCTTTAACCAACCCATCTTCATATTCCGCTCCCCATGCCTCCCCCTTCTTTTTTTTCCTCCTCGAAACTATTCTACAATACCAGCAATAACCCATTATACCACCCTTCCCACCCACATGCCTCTTGCACTCATGCAATCCCTAATGACCTTACTGGCTAAAAGAAATCAAGGGTCTTGATCATTCAACTTGGCTACCTCTCCTAATCAATGGCTAAGATGAACTTGGGGCTTACTCTCACACAACAAACAACTTGATGTTTCTTTCTCACAAAGAAACAAACTAGAAGAAGACAAAGATTGACAGATTGAGGGCAAGCCACCTTAGTGTTTTTTTATAAAAGGTTTGTCTTGTAAGCCATTTGGCTTTCTAATTCTTTTGTAACTTAGTTTTCACTAGTTAGTTTAAAATCCAACATATTGTAGTTTTAATTTTTCCTTGTAATGTTTTCCAAGTTAATGAAATTTAAAGTTTCGTAATAAATCTGTTTTATTTCGTATTCTCTTTATGTGTTCACTTATGTTTCATAAGCTATTTATAACTCTATTTTAAACCATTTATAACATGCTTTTAGAAAAAATTTACTTAGAATAATTTTAAACTAGTTAAGAAAATCTCAAAAAAGAAATTACCTCAAAAATACCCACAGCTTAAATATTTGGATGACTAAGCCAAAAGGGATGGGTTATGGGCACTCTTCACTATGCTTTTTTATACAAGGTAGAGTTGTAGACTCTTTAGTTAACCCTGTTTAGAGCACGGGTTGGGTAAGTTGCACTTTTAAATTTTGTTTATGGAGCATAGGTATTTTGATTTTTTTGTCTTCTGTTGCTTATTTGTGTTTATCTCATGCTTATTTATGCTTGCTTTTTGATGTCATGCTCTTTGTTTGAGTTGTTGTTTAAAACAGCCAATTAATAGCTCAAACTGCTTATTTTGCATCAGCTTATTATAGTGCTTATTGCTTGGTTCAAGTTGCTTATTTTGGCTTAATATTGATTTGTTGTCATCACATCTTTGAAATTTTCAAGCTTAATTTTCTTTGTTAACAAGCCTCCGAATTTGGACCTTTACAACTTAAAGGTGTGTTTGGGTGAAAGGAACAAAAGGGTCAAATGAGCAAAACAGTCATAGAAAACTAATTTGGGTCATTTGATTACCTTTGTCAAGCCTTTTTGAGTTAGTCTAAATCTGTTTTTTTAAGCTTTTTAGTCTAAAAGCAGTTTTTAAGTTTTCTTAAAAAGTCCTTTGGAACTGTTTTGACAAAACAGCTTCATAAGTACTTATTGGGTTAAGCTTTCAAACTGGCTTGTAGAGTGTTTATTTTGTGTCATTTTTATGTTCTAATGCATTAGAGTAAAAGATCTTTTGTTTGCCTTGTGTCTAAAAAAAACTGTCAGTTAGTTGTCAAGTCATTTTTTTGTGTCAAAAACCTCTTTTTCAATCCTAATTATCAGAAGGTAAATCTTGTTTGTAGCTTTTAAAAATTGGTGCACAAGCTTATTAGGAGCTTGTGTCCATCTGTTTTAACTTCCTTTAAAATTTTAAGCTTATTTGCCAGCTTATTTATAAGCTGGCTTTTAGCCCATTTTTCTTTGTTAAATCTCCCCTAGTGCTAACTGCTGTTTTAACATCTTCTTTTTGTTGCTTATTCTTGATCAAAATTTGTTTATCTTTGCATTTTTAGGAAGTCTATAAGCCCATAAGCCTTGAGCCCTTAGGATTCTTTTTGATAGCTTATTTTTAAGCCAAAACTTGTCCTTTGAGGCTGTTTGGAATGCAGTTGTTGCCCCTTTAGCTTATTTTGCTTATTCTTCTTTTTTGGCTTATTTCCTTGCTTTTTATTGCTTATAGTAGCTTATTAGGTTTGTCTAAGCATGTTCTAGCTTATTTGGTTTTGTTTTAAGCTTATTTGAGCTTATTTGCTTCTTAGTATAAAATTTTAAGTGTTTTTACCATTTTTAGCTTTTATGCCTGTTCTAGCTTATTTTCCTTGCTTATCTTTTTTTGAGTTTGCTTATTAGGTATAGTGCCCCACTTGTCTGGGCTTATTTCCATTTTCCATAAGCTTATTTGAGCTTAAACTGCTTATACCGTTAACGCAACATGTTTTTTGGACTTAGAGTAAATTTAGCAAACTGCCACCTTATTCAGCGTATTTCGTGCTTATTTGTTAGTTATAAAATTTTTGTCTTTTTTAAAGTTGCTTATTTTCAGATTATTTAAAAAGTTGTAAAAAAAATGAAAATAAAAAATGTTGGGATTAGGGGAGGCCCCAAGTGAGCAAGACTCGAACTTGGGACCTCAACCCCATCAACCAACATTTTATAACACACTCACTACCGGTATGATACAATAGTCTACAGGTAGTGGATTGCACAATTTATTCTTTAAGGCTACACTTGCCCATTTACGCCTATATTAGCCTTGTTTTCAGCTTTTTCCAGCTTATTTATAAGCCCAATTTTCTAGCTCTTATTTTTCATTGAACCAGCTTACCTTAATCCACTTTTCTGTATTTTTTCACATTTTTTCAATATTGTTTGCTATTTTTTATCATTTATTTTCTTTAAATATGTTTTTTAATTATTAAAAATTAAATAAAAATCAAAAAAATATTTTTCTTTTTTAGAAAATTTTATTTTATCATATTACACTTAGGAAAAATAGAAAAACTTTCGTAGGGTCATTTTTGCAAAATTTCGTTTTTTAAAGAGCGGGATTCGTTCCCGTGCTCGTTTTTCGTATTTTCTAGCTCAATTTAGCTCCGTTCTTCGTTTCTAGTTTTCTTTTAAAACTTCTTTTTAGCATTTAAGTCGTTAAAAGTGAAAATCAATTTAGGCTTAATTTTGAAAAAATTGAGGGTTTTTAGTGTGTTGTTTTTGTTCCCGTTTCCTTTTTTAGTTAATTAGTGTAATTTTCTCGTTTTTAGTGTAGATTGCTTTATTTTTTTACGTTTAGATTAGAATCCAATCCAAATCTTGTTTATTGAATCGATCAAATGTCAATCAACTCTCGACTTTCCTATTCACTCCTCGTTGGGATAAACGACCGGGGGGAAATATTTCCATACTACTTCAGGTTTTCATTGATTTTCTTGATAATTTTCCTTATTATATATTTATAAGTATTATATATTTATTTATATAAAAAGGGTTAATTAAAAAAGAGCTAATCAATTTTTGGCGCCGCTGCCGGGGAGGAGTGAAAGCGTTTGTCGTTTCGAAGTTTGATCATTTGTGCTTGAAGATTGTGAATATTTACTTTTTATTATTATAAAAATCTAAAAAAAAAACCAAAAAGATAAAAACATTGTCTTTATATTTCAATATATACAAATCGCATACAAGTTGGTAAAAGAACAACCAACATATAATACTTTCAAACTTGACAGTATTATCCATTTCAATAAGTTCTCGAAACCAAAGAATCAAAAACTTTACCTTTTGTGTTCACTTGACGATGTACGGTTCACCTTTTGAAAGATAAAAAACTCAAAGTAGGGGTATAAGGCGGGTTGTTCTAGAACTAGACCTAAAGGAAAAGGTTTTTAATAGCTTCGCGCTATTTCCTATTCCTCCGCTCATGTGTGCTCGTTTTTCTTTTCGGATAAAAGAGTTACCGAGAAGTTGTTGATTATTAGTTTTAAGTTGTCTTATTTCGTTGTCCGTTATTAAAATAAATTGTGAATTCATTTTTGATAAACCAAAAAAGAACAAATAAAATTAGTTTAAATTTTCTTTTTTATTTTAGTCATGCGCACTGGTTTCATCCCGTATATCTTGTCCGTCAACAACAAAAGCCCCACCGGCTTTGTATGAACCATTTAATCTGGGAAGATCCAATTCGAATAATCCAGCTCCTCCCGTAGGTAGTTACGATGGACGATAATTCGTACTTTGGCTCAATTGGGTCGAAGCACCCACGAGGGTTACGGAGGATGCCATCGTTTGGTGCCCGAGATCCACAGCGCGACAACTTTGTGCTTAAGCAGGTTTGGCTTACCTGCGTTCAAAAAAACAAGCAATTCTTTGGACATGACAATGAAGAACCTCAGCTCAAGATCGTTTTTTCAACAAGACTTCACTTTTCGATTGAAGTTCCCGAACTGTCTCGAGTACGTCAGGTAAAAGCTTATGCTTTTCCCAATTTTCCCTCGGGGCCGCCCGGATTTGGTTGGAGAAGAACCCACCCTCGATCGATTCTATCATGGATGATCTTGTTTCGGAAATTCATCAACAAATGTTACCCCATTCTTAAACAAACAAATTTCGAACATGAAATCACGAGAAGTTCAGACAAAGATTTTGATGGAGACGCTTTATTGAGGCATGGACAGATTCAACGATCTTCTTCGGGCATGTCCCAATTCATGGATTTTTCATAATTGCATCACTCGATAACATTCGTACAATGCTTGGAATTCTAATGATCAAGATTCTTTAAATTCCGCCTCCGGGTGGTATTTTTTTTTTTTTTATTCGGATAAAATGCCGTCGATTGCTTTAAGAATCATTGAAAGAAATCCAAAATTCGTAATTCACGTAACAAACCGGTTGTTGCAAAAGTGAGTTCGAGCACTTCTACCCCCGGAATTTCTCCCGATGTTATCGAATTGAAAGATATGGTGAAAGCTTTACTTCTTGATAAGAAATCCCAAGCTCCCACTCCCGTGAAAGCGGTCGAGGAAAGTTGTGTTACTTGTGGTGGTGCTCATTCGTACCGAAATTGTCCCGCCACCAATGGCAACGTTTATCGTGACAATATTCAAGAGTACGTCTCTCAAGCTGCCGCAGCTAACTACAACCAAGGAAATACCGGTTATCGAGCCCCGATTGCTAATCAAATTCACCTCCCGGTTTCCTCTCCGTTCAAAAACAATCCAAAACAATCAAGGAACTAATCCAAAAACCGTTAACAACCAAGGAATTAATTTCAACCAAATAGCGGGGAAACAATTACAACAAAGACAAATTTGTAACCCCCGTAAAATCAACTTAATTTCACCAATGCTCCACCCTTACCAAGTCCGGCCTCCTCAGAAACACAATGGTGTGTACATAGGACCGATTTTTGTAGCGATATGTCAATCAATGATGCGGTCATGAGAAAACATGCGCCAAGACCAGATCAAAATTGCAAAATCAAATGACCAATTTAACGGACATGCTTTCCAAATTCGTGAATGCCAATACTGCTTCATCTTTCGGGTACGGGTTCTCTTCCCGAGTAAACCACGTTTACTAACCCAAAGGTAAGACTTTGAAGGGTATTACTACCCGAAAGCGTGTTGCTTATCTAAGGACCCTCGGGTTCTACTACTTCTTCTCCTTAATAGTAGTGGAACGTGAATCTAGAGGTGACAAAGGACAGACGACGTTGCCTCCTACTAACATACGATTAGTACCAAAGGACGTCCAACCTCCGGTTGTCCAAAGATCAACTCTTGTACTAAATTCTGAGTCCGTTGTTGTTCCCGTGTCCTAACTTGAATAACCAACAATTCAGTATCCTTCGAGCGTAATGAATAAAAGGCGTCCGTTGAAAAAGTACGACCCAATATGAGAAATTCTACAAATCTTTAAAGATTTGAGTTTAGAAATTAGAATAAACGGAATGCTATGGGTTTGACTTCTTATGCACTAAGATTTGTCTGACTCTTAAAGCCTTGATTGGAAACAAAGAAAAATTAAGTGAAATGGCTTTAGAACTCCTTTTTTAAATGATCATGCTCGGCCGGTATCACTAAACAAGTTATTCTTGGAAACTTGGAGAACCCCGGCAAAAATTCCTCATTTACCGTGATGATTTTCCGGAACGATGGTATGAGTGCTTAGCCTTGGCGATCTTGGACGCGAGCATAATAATCTCATTGCATTTATCCAGTGTGGAAAAAGACTTTCTCTTTCGAATTCACTCCTACTTGTATGACTCTTTGAAACTAGAGACGTATTTCGATCACTCAACCGATCGGTATCGCCGAAGATGTCTATGTAAAAGTAGGAAAGTTCCATTTTCCGGCCGACTTCGTAGTCGTAGACTTTGATGCCGATCCCCGAGTTCCCTTAATTCTCGGGAGATCCTTCCTTAAAGAACGGACGTGGCCCTTGATTGTTGTTTACAAACAGGAGAAACTACACTTCGTGCTGTGGGAAAAGAAGCCGTATACATTCAATCTTGATCAAAACCTTCGATATACTCCTCTAAATACTGATGATATGACAGCGAAACGTATCGACGTCATTGAATAGGCTTGTGAGGAGGTATTCTCAAGAGTTCTCGATTTCTCCGATGTGATCTGCGAGTGGAAAATCCTATCCTTACTCTGACCCGATCGTTTCTACATCTTCTCCGACTGTCTCATCCTCTTCGGGATAGTGATTTTCTTCTTCTTGAGGAGCCGATGCTTTCCTCGCTCTGGAAGATTGACTCCAACTTCACCGGTAGTTGATGAAATCTTACTTTTTTTATGACTCGGGGGGGATTATTTCTTCTTCTTAGAAGTTATCCTTAATAGTTGATCCTTCACACCCGCCTCATCTCAACCAGGAAATTATTTGCCAAAATTCGAAAGAAACTTAAAGTTTGTGAAGCTCATAATCTTCAATTGATGAACCTCACAGAGTCGAACTCAATGACTTACTTCTCCTCATCTCGAATATTGCATTTTTGGTAGTTGGTGACGACCAAGTGCCCGTCCATAATTGCTAATGACTTGAGTGTCGAGGAAAAATCGCTTCATACAAGGTTTTGAAGTCACGACAAAGCGAGCCATGCTTGAAACTCTTCGACATAAAGGGTATTAACCCGGAATTTTGTATACAAATTCTTAATGGAAGATGACTACAAAACCAGAGGTCCTCATCACCCATAGTCCGGGGTGAATCAAAGATCCAACGATGTCATCAAAATGGAGGTTGCAAAAAACTTCTTGTTGACCGATTTAATTTACCGATCTCGGATGGTCCTTGGGAAATCCCCGTACATTGCTTACCAAAAAAGGGTGGTTTTACGGTTGTTGACAAATGATATGAAATTGAATTGATCCCGAGCACGATTGGTTAACAGGGTGGGTGTGTGCATGACTTACCGTAAGTTAATGAAGCCACCCGTTGTAAGGGACCCATTTTATGTTCCCTTTATGGACCAAATGCTTCGAGAGATTAGCGGGAAACGATTATAATGTTTTCTCGATGATTCTCGGGTTACTTTCAAATTCCCATACGATCCTAAAGATCATAAGAAAAGACAACATCACGTGTCCTTACGGAACGTTTCACCTATCCGTCGCTATGCCAATTCGGCTATTGCAATGGCACAGGCACTGTTCCAGAGATGTATGTTGGATATCTTTAATGACCGATGGTCGGAATAGCGAAGGAAGTCTTTATGGACGACTTTTCGGTCTTTAGGAAATTCTTTCGAATAGTTGCCTCTTCGTTTTAGGACAAGATGCTTTAAAGGTGCGGAAGACTACTCAATCTTTGTTAATTGGGAGAAAAGTCTTTTCATGGTCTAAGAGGGCGTGTCATCGGCCACAAGACCACCCCATTTCAAAGATCGGAATGAGGTTGATAAAGCCAAAGTCGATGTGATTGCTAAATTACCTCATCCTACCACCGTCAAGGGTGTTTGGAGTTTTCTTAATGCTCATTGCCGGTTTTTAACGACGTTTCATAAAGACTTTCAAAATTCCGTCCACTGTCCCACTTGCTTGTAAAAGAGACCTCCATTTTTCTTTTTTCAAAAAGAGTGTATCGATCGTTTAAATATCACTTAAAAAAAATTGACGGGCTCCAATTTTGATTTGTCCCGGACTGGACTTGCCCCACTTCGAACTCATGTGTGATGCAAGCGACTTTGCAATTGGGGCAGTCCTAGGGCAACGAAAAAACAAGCATTTCCAACCAATTCACTATGCCAGCAAAACAATGACCGAAGCTATCATGCACACTTACACTGACGACCGAAAAATAATTGCTTGCCGTAGTGTACGCTTTTGAGAAATTCCGGTCATATCTCGTTTTGTCCAAGAGCATAGTGTATACTGACCATTCTGCTATAAAGTATCTCTTCACTAAAAAGGATGCTAAGCCAAGACTAATGCGGTGGATCCTTTTGCTCCAAGAATTCGATGTTATCATTCGAGACAAAAAAGGAGCAGAAAATCTGGCCGCGATCTTATCCTTTCCAGACTTGAGAAGCCTCATTAAGATTAAATTCGAGGCACAAGGAATCACGGAAACATTTTCCCCTCGAAACTCTTGGATCGGTTGCTCTTCGTGTTGATAGTACCCCATGGTTTGCAGATTTCGCAAACTACCATGCGGGGAATTTCATTGTCAAGGGAATGTCATCCCAGCAGAAAAAACAAGTTTTTTAAAGATGTTAATCACTACTTCTGGGACTGGATCCATCTTGTTCAATATCTGTGCGAATCAAGTGATCCGGCGGGTTTTCTGTGTGCACGACTAGAAGCTCTCGACATCTCGAAGCTTGCCACAATAGACCCATAGCGGGGACATCAGGTGCAAATCTACGCAAATCAAAAGGTCTTTGATGCGGGGTTTCGTTTGGCCCACTATTTACAAAGAAACACACGGAGTTGGTTATTAAAATTGCGGACTCGTGCCAACGACAAGGAAAAAAATTTCACAAAGGGATGAGATGCCTCAAAATTCCATCCAAGTTTGTGAAATCTTTGTACAGTTTGGGGCATTGCATTTCATGGGGCCATTCCCGTCTTCACGAGGGAAAACAAATATTTATCGTAGCGGGTTCGACTACTTGTCATAAATTGGGTTGAAGCGAAAGCATCCCACCAACGACGATCAGTTGTTTGCCAAGTTTCTTAATATCTCTCTTCACCAGGATTCGTTGCCCCTCGTGTATCATAAGTGATCACATAACCTATTTTGCATGACCAGTTTGGCAAAGGTCATGCCTTAATTACGGAGTTCACTAATCGTTCTCTCCATCCGCGTATCCCCACAAACAAGTGGGCAAGTTGGGTATCAAATCGTTGGCTTAAAAAGAATTCTTGGAAAGGACAGTGGCGAGTAACCGTGCCTCTGGTCGACAAATTAGATGACGACTTTGGGCCTTCGCCACAGCTTACAAAACACCCATGGTGTTACTTCTTTACAAGGCTCGTATTTGGAAAGGCTTGTCATTCTACGGATTGAGCTCGAGCACAAAGCCTACTAGGCCTTAAAGCATGCTAACTTTGATTGAGATGGGCGTGATCAATCCGCATATAGTTCAACTCAATGAACTAAATGAACTTCGTGATCATGCCTATGAGAATTCTTTGATTTGTACAAAGAGAAACCAAGGGACCATGTCGCAAGATCAAAAAACCGCGTTGTTCAACGTCGGGTTGATCAAGTCTCGTCATCTTTAACTCCGATTGAAGATGTTCTCGGGTAAGTTGAAATCCCGTTGGTCCGGGCCATTCACCATTGCCCATGTTTTTCCATATGGCACCGTTGAGTTATCCTAAAACTTCGGGCCAAACTTTAAGGTAAATGGTCATCGAATTAAGCACTACTTTGGAGGGGACGTACCAAAATTAGTTATCCCAGATCTATAAACCTTCCCCAAGGACAAATGAATTCGGGGATTGGGTCAAGCTTAGTGACCCTAAACAAGCGCTTCGTGGGAGGCACCCCATGCTTATCCATAGTTATGTTATGTAGTAATGAATAAGTGTTTTTGTTGAGAGGAGGCCTGCCTCTTTCCTTTTTCGTGTTTTGTGTTTTGTGTTGTATTGTCCAGGATTGTCTCGGATTTTTGAAGCCTCTCGTGCTCGCGGTTTTGTCCTTCGATCACAAGAGCTTCAAGTCCTCAGCTTCATTTGGGAATCCGATACTCTAATCTTATCGACTAACGTTTTATCTTTTTTTAAGCACTACTAATTAAACGGCTTTTGGATTTACGTAGCGACCTTCGGTAAAAATTCGAGGACAATGTTTCATTTAGTATGGGTGGGGATCTTCGATTTGATTGATGCCTGCAGTGTTGTTTTCACGTAATCTGCCGATTTTACCATCCAAAATTTCAATAAAATTAAAAATAATTTAAAATTTTCCAAAAATAAATAAGTGTTTTGTCACAATTTTGACTTTCCTGCTGGGTAGAATAAGAATAAATTTTGACTCGATCGAGCGTGTTGAGCTCTAGCTTGTTCCTTAACATTTAGACTAAGCGTTCACGAATATTCGCGAAGAACGAAAAATGATAGAGTTAAGTATGAGTTGGATGCTAAACAAGGATTATTTGGAAATCTTAAGAACTCATGTATATAATTTGTCGCTTTTTCTCCCATAAGCTTTTAACCTGATAAATATACGTGCTATTTTTGAAATTAAACTTAAATCAATAATTTTTATGTAGTATATAGCAAAAATTTTAGCCTTAGTTCAAATTTATACTTGAATTTTTCAAAAAGAAGTCTTCTCTTAAAAAAAATGATGATGAAAAATGAAAAAAATATATGATAATTAATAAATATAAACTGTGGGCTGATAAAAGTTTGATGTATCTTGCCGGCTCACAACCGATGTTACAGCCTTCTAAAGAAAGCCCATAGTAAGAATAAAAATCCGAGACTGATAAAAGTTTGCTGCATCTTGCCGGCTCACAACCGTTGTTGCAGCCTTCTAAAAGGTCAAGGGTTACAATTGCATCAATATAATTAAGTGTGAATTAATAAATAGATCTCTTTTTGTTAAATTCAAATATGTTGTTGAACTTTGTCTATTCTATTTTATAAGCTATGTGTATACAGGAAACCTAAGAGTTTTTGAAACCTAAGGTCTGTGAGTCCCGATACTAGTCTCTGAGGGGTGTCTAAAAGCACCGGTCATCTTAACCGGAAGGTTGGGATGTGCGAGACGAAAGTCGCGACATGGGATGATCTCGCCTTAAAACTCATTATTTAGGGTTCGGGAACTCGTGTAAACATAATATTTTGTACAAACAGTGATCCATCGTTGGGAAATTCAAAATAGTACATACACCTAAGATATTATTAATTGTCGGGAGTGAAATGTTCACAAGTTGCAATATGAGTAGTGTTAGCATCTTCACTCATAATTAGCGGTGGGTTGTTTTCGTTTATGCTTGGTTTGAATATTTTCGTATAAGTGAAAGTCTAGGGGAACATGAATTTATCCTTTTTGGGGCATTCTCGGATCGAAATGCATCTTGTTCTATGATCCCTTAAAGTTATAAAATAACGAAAGTCAAATAAGTTAGAAAAAGGAAAAATACAAAAAAAATTATGTGTAGGAATTAGTGTATATATTTAAGAATGGTAAAAACGTGGCTTTTCAAAACTTACGAGTCTTTAAATTCCCCTCGATGAACACTTAGCTACTTTTCGAGGTTATTAGTCGAAGGGGATCGAGATTCTTAGTTTTCTAAGTGCTTACTCTGCATTGCGTGAGGACACGACAATATCTTAGTATGGGGGATTTTGGTATGCGTTTAATTACACATACCTTTCACCTTTAAAATCGGACTTAAATGGCCAAAAACGTGCCAAAAATACATTGTATTTTTTTATGTTTTCACTTATATTGTGCAGGAAACGGATATTCGACAAAAGGACGAAAATCATGCAAAAAACGACAAACCGAGCAACGGAATGAAAGCATGCGAAAAGAACAAGTCAAATCGAAGTCAAAGTCAACAAAAGTCAAAGTCAACCTCGACAAAGTCAAAGCCAAAAAGTCATCAAGTCAAAGAAAATACAACTTTAGGGACCAAATTTGCCAAATCCTAAAGTTGTATAATAAGGATAAATACTACAAGGATTGAAGTTGTAATTATGCCATATATAACTTTAGGGGGCCATTTCTGCCAAACCTCTAAAGTTATATAACAAAAGGACTATGCATGTAATGGCCCTTATAACTTAGAGGGGCTAATTCTGCCAATTCCCTTTTTACCTAAAGGACGAATTGTGCAAATTACCCATATAACATGAGGGACTCATTTTGCCAAGTACCCAAACTCACCCCTTTCACTACAAAATACCTTTGTTATAACTTCCATTTTCCCGCTAAAACCCTTTTTTACTCCAAACCCTTCGTACTATTATTTCACGCTTACCCTGCCCCCCCCCTCGACCACTGTTCACAACCAGCCAAAAACCCATTATACCACCCTTCCCCACCCCCACATGGCCTCTTGCCACCATGGCAATCCCTAATGACCTTATTGGCTAAAAGAAATCAAGGGTCTTGATCATTCAACTTGGGCAACACTCCTAATCAATGGCTAAGATGAACTTGGGGCTCACTCTCACACAACAAACACACTTGTGTTTCTGTCTCAGCAAAGAAAGAACATAGCACAAACGTGTGAAAAGAAGAACAAAGATTGAAGAGAGGGCAGGAAAGCCTTAGTCGTTTTTTATATTAAATAGGTTGTCTTGTAAGCCCCAATTTGGCTATCTAATTCTTTTTGTAACTTAGTTTTCACCTAGTTAGTTTAAATCCAACAAATTTAGTTTTTAATTTTCCTTGTAATGTTTTCAAGTTAATGAAATTTAAAGTTTCTTAAAATCTGTTTTAATTTCGTATTCTCTTTAAGTGTTCACTTATGTTTCATAAGCTATTATAACCTCTCATTTAAACCACTTTATAACATGCTTTTATAAAAATTTACTTAGAAATATAAACAGTTAAGAAAATCTCAAAAAGAAATTACCCTCAAAATACCACAGCTTAATATTTGGATGATAAGCCAAAAAGGGATGGGCTTATGGACTCTCACTAGCTTGTTTTATACAAGCTAGAGCTTGTAGACTCTTTATTTAACCCTGTTTAGAGCAAGGGTTTGGTAAGTGCACTTTTTAAATTTTTGTTACTGTAGCATAGCTTATTTCTACTTATTATTGCTTCTAGTTGCTTGTTTATGTTCATCTCATGCTTATTTATGCTTGCTTTTTGGATGTCATGCTCTTTGTTTGAATTGTGGTTTAAAACTTCCAATTAATAGCTCAAACTGCTTATTTTGTATCAGCTTATTATAGTGCTTATTGCTTGGTTCAAGTTGCTTATTTAGGCTTAATATTGATTTGTTGTCATCTATCTTTGAAATTTTTAGCTTAAATCTTTGTTAACAAGCCTTCAAAATGGACTTTCAAAAATTAAAGTGGTGTTTGGGATAACAAGCAAAATGGGTCATATTGGTTTAAAAATACATTGGGTCATTTGGAAACTTTTGACAAGCTGTTTTTAAGCATTTTTAATCTGTTTTTAAAGTTATTTGGGTTTAAAATTTTATTTTTCAAGTTTTCTAAATGTTGTTTTAAAACTGTGGCTCAAATCAGTTTCTTAAGGTGCTTATCTGCTTAAGTCTTTAGATCAATTTTGTGTGTGTGTTATAGTTCTCTTTTAAGGTGTCTAGTGCTTTGGTTAAGTCTCTGTCAAGATTCACCTTTGTGCTTGATTCGCGAAATCTATTTCCTTTTTATATATAAATAAATATAAATATATAACAAGGATCAAAATCCCCAAAATCAATGAAACCGGAAGTAGTATAGAGTATTTCCGGGTCGTTATGTCCCAACGAGGCTTGAATGGAAAATCGAATGACGGATTGATGATTGATGTTTGAATGACAAAGATTTGGATTTGATTTTTCTAAATAAAATGCAAAAGCAATTAAGGAAAACCTAACAACGAAAGCTATTAAAGATTTAAACCTAAAGTGAGACGGGAATGTAAAAAAATGCGAGCTAGAAAAAGAACTATATTATCAAAAATTAAACCCTAAAGTGATAAAAAAAAATGCTAAACTGCGTAGTAGTTTGAGCTCAAATAAGCTAATGGAAAATAGAACAGACAAGTTGGGCACTAAATCTAATGAGCAAATGCAAACAAAGATAAGCAAGGTAAATAAGCTAGAACAGGCCTAGACAAATCTAATAAGCTTAACTAACCCTAAATAAGCAAATTCAACAAGCAATTAAGCTAAATTAAGCAAGAGAAACTCAGCAGTACTAACTTAGAGTTAGTACTGCTAGCTTTGAGTTAGTACTGCTGGCTTAGATTTAGTACTGCTGGCTTTAATAAAACACAATGAAATAAGAAATAAGCAAATAAGCTAAAACATAAATTTAACTATCCCTAATAAGCACTCAGGCATAAGAATAAGCAACTAGAATAAACTAGAATGGCGAATAAGCTAAAAAAACTAAAAACTGCTAAACTCTTAAAATTACTTTGAAAAGGCAAATAAGCTTAAATAAGCTCTACTAAAGACAGTAAACGAAAATGGGTTTAATTTACTCTCAAAAGCTAAGCAAATCTTAAATAAGCAGAACTAATAATCTAATTAAGCAAAAATGAACTAACAGTACTAACAGTATTAACTACCAGTACTAACTTGGAGTTAGTACTGTTAGTTGAAAATCCCAAAAGATAACTAGCAGTACTAACTATGGGTTAGTACTGCTGGTTCAGAACACCCCTTAAAGTTTTCAAAAATTATTTTTCTTTTTTTTTCTTATTATTTTAAGCTGATTTGGTCCTAAATTGTTAAAAACAGATTATCAAATAACAAAATAAAACACTTATAAGCAGATTTCAATCAATAATAAGCACTTAAAAGCTAAATCAATCAAACAATTTTAACTCATAACTAACAGTACTAACTAAGAAATTTGCACAAATTACTTTTAAACTAACAACTAAGCAAGATTAGCACTAAACATCATGATAAAGCATAAATAAGCAAATATAGGTAACAAATAAGCACTATAAGCAGTTCTACAGTAAATAAGAAAAATAAGAAAAAGTGAGACTTACAATACCCTTGCTCAAAACAGGGTTAAACAAAGAGTCTACAAGCTCTAGCTTGTATAAAACAAGCTAGTGAGAGTCCATAAGCCCATCCAAAACTGGCTTATCATCCATAAGCTGTGGTATATTTGAGTGTGGAATTTTTTTGATTTTTTCTTAACTAACTAGCCTTTTTAGGTTACTTAATGAAAACAACTTATAAATAAGCTTGAGTGAGAGCTTCTTAACACATTTTAAACACAAATCAAACACTTAAGCAGTTGAATTTAAAAACTTGACTTTTTAACTCATAAACTTCAAACTTTCATTAATTCGTAAAAAGAGTACAAGGCAGTGAAATAAACTGAATAAAATGCTAAAATGACTTAAATGAAAATTACAATAAAACTAAGATAAGCTAAGATAATCTAAGATGCCTCCAAGGCTTACAAAAGGCTCTATTTATAGCCGAAGTCTCTTCTTCTTGGACTTGCAGCTTGTGTTTCCATTGTGAGAGCTTTCTAGGGTGTTTTTGTTGTGTGAGGGACTTGATAAGAGTAATCTCAGCCATTCAGTCTTCTTGTGAGTCAATCACAGCCATCGAAAATACTTGAAAATGGTGAAGGATTGCCAACATGGCAATTATAAAGCTGGGGGAAGATAGTGGAGGAGGGGGAAATGTTTTATCCAGGGTGTTGAATGGTTTGCAGGGTAAAAGAAGGTGAAGGGAACCCGTGAGTGGATCTTGGGTTCTGTTGGGCGGGAAAAATGGTTTTGGGTAAGTTGGCAGCTTTGGTCCCTCATCTCATATATCTTTATTGTAAACTTCGCCCTTTTATGATACAACTTTAGGGGTTTGGCAGAACTAGCCCCTAAAGTTATACTTCACCTGGCATGCAATTTCAGCCCCTGTCTTGTTATTCTTGTAATACAACTTGAGGTTTGGCAATTTTAGTCCCTCAAGTTGTATTTTCTTCACTTGGTTGACTTTTGACTTTGTCTGGGTTGACTTTCTGACTTTGACTGACTTTGGCTTTGATTTGACTTTGTCTTTTCCATCCCGTGCTCGGTTTTGTTTGTTTTTGGCTTCCTTTTTGTCCTTTTCTTGAATATCCGTTTCCTGCACAATACAAATGCAAAACAAACATATATTTGTCAGTTTTTGTCTGTTTTTGGTTATTTAGGCTCGTTTTTAATAGAGAAAGGTATGTCTAATTAAGCACATACCAACTACCTCTAATCCTCTATACTTTTTTAGTTTGTTTACATCCATTACCAAATGAGCTCAAGTTGTCATGAATAGTAGTAATATACTATAAATAGGTAACCCGATTTATATTCTACAGCAAGGGTGGAACTTTGTGGTACTCTTCATGTCAATTGACATCATATAGTGTATATGTTATTACCATTTCAGTTACATTATATGATAATGAGTTTTTCTTGCAACCAGGGTATACCAAGGATAAGAATAGCATTATCATGAATGGACTCGGTATCCATACATGTCCTGTTGAAATGCGTGAAAAAACTTGCAATTCAAATTCCCGAGGCAAAGTGTCCCAGAGTTATGTGCTTTGAACCACATCGAGGAAGCTGATGTTATAAGTACTTGCAATGGCATGGAAATTTATCT
>BQNB010128989.1:0-19191 GCA_026074375.1 Tanacetum coccineum
CGTAATCGTAATGTAAAATTTCCACTTGCGTTTAATTGTAAAACATGCATATGTTTCTCACCCCAAAAATTGTAAATCATTAAAAAATGTAAAATGTGGGGCTATGAACTCACCTCGAGTGGATGAGTTAACAATGTAAATCAAATGCGTGAAAATGCGTCACAAATACGCCCGAATGCAACCTAATTAAGTATAGGTCGTATGAGTACTAAGTACTTTGAATAACTAATAACATATATAATTCTATATAGCTACATCACCATCTAATTGTATTTGTGAACTCATATTTATAAAGTAAAAACATTTATAAATATCTCTTTAGTAAAAATGGCGTAACTCTATCGGTTTAATTCCGTTTCTTACATTTCTTATGTTCACGCTTTCATATTAAGACGAATTATCAAAATATTATATTTTCATATTTTAAGTCCTCTGGTGAACAATACTTTTTACTGTTCATATGCTTTTATAAATTTATTTTTATAAATTTAACTATCGTAAACTCGTAAACGTCGTATCTTATTCGTTATAACTCCAATTATAGTGATTCTTTCGAGCACGTCTTCATAACTAAAAGTTTTATCTAACTAATGTATTTTTCAAAAATGTATTTGAGATGAATACTAATTTTTCCTGTTTATATATATATATATATATATATTTATTTTTATAAACTTTAATTATCGTAAACACGAGAAAATCCATAACTCCTTCATTATTGATTTAGAAAAATTATGATTCTTAATATTTTGGAATCCTTAAAATGTGTACTATCTGTGAAAAATAACCATTCATTTATATCAGAAGTGGTTTGCAATAAGTTTTTATAAAATTTCTTTTATAAACTCGTTTATTATCGTATATCTTGTAATTAGCGTATCTCCTTCGTTATAAATCGAATTTTCGAGTTCTCTACATGCCTACGATTGTCATGACATGTAGTATTTTATAAAGAAATAAAATATACATTATTTTTGAATTTTAAACAGCCCCTCTTGATATTTTTAGTAAAAATGTGTTTAAACTTGTTTTTGTAACTTTTTAGTTTAACAACTTTGTTACAAGTCCATTACAACACTTAAATCCATAAGTCTTACATACTTAGGGTCCTTAGTCCATCATTTGTCCAAATATTGTCCAAGAATCACAAGATCCATAAGTCTACATACTTATTTGTTCATAAACTTTAATAAGTACACTTTTTAGGTAAATTGTTTATATACACTTTTTATACATAAACCACACTAGTACAATACTTATACTTCCATTCCAACATTATATTAACATCTATATACCATAATTAAAAGTATACCAAATCAATATCAAGTGTAAAAATCCATTTTTACAAGTAAATAAGTTTGCTAGATGGTAATTCACTACATAACCATTATATACACATAAAATCATGAATGTAAAGAGATTAAGGTTTTTAGATAACCTTAATATGATGTAAGATGATAAACAATATGATCTAAACCCTTGTTTAGCAAACAAACCCTAGCTTCCAAGACTTTGAAAACCTTAATTTTAATGGAAACCCTAATCTTGATTCTTGCTTGTTTATCCCCTTTTAAACTCTAAACTAAACCTTCAAACCTTCTTGGTATATCTTAGATATGTTGTTAGAACACTTGTGTATGTTGTAAATAAAATTTGTATGGATTGTTTAGGGTTTTGATTGTTGGTCGTGGCTAGGGAGAGAAAGAACAAGAGAGATTGTGAGTTTTTGCTTAAGTAAATAAAGTGTATGAAGTTACTTGCATAGTGTGGTTTTTATAGCATGAACTAACTAACCAAGGTCAACTTAACTTAACCATGGTTTGAGGTTTGAATGACTAGGGTGTAAGAAATGTATGGGTTTTGTGTAAGAATGTATGGAAGTGTGTAAGAATGGCATGGTGTGTAAGAGAGTTTGCTTGTAATTGTTTATAACATGTGTTAGATTGAAAAATAAATATCTTCTTTGTGTTTTTAACTCTATATCTGGCCATGAATGTATATAGATAAGGAATTTGTGAAATTTTTAAGTATTGGGTATAATTGTGGGTATTTGGTTGAGTATAGATAGGTATTGGTGCTTCCGGGTATGCCTAAATGCATTAAATTGCGAAACGTAACCACTTTACGTAACCAATAAAAATAAAATATGCAAAGTTAATAATTATACTCTAAATAATTATCTAACACTTGCTTGATGTAAACATTTAATTGTTTGATGCTCGTTTACATTGAACGATAATTTTTAGCTTACGCGATTTAACTTAACGATTTCAATTTAAAAGCAAACGCGTACAATACTAAAAATAAATAGTGAATTTATCGACGACGTATAATGACCTGAAAATATGGATTGTTACAGTCTCCTCCTGTTAAAAGAATTTCGTCCCGAAATTCAGTTTGAGTTGCCTTCCGGAATGGTGTTAATGAAGAGGTGTGGGTAAAAAAAAAATATGAACAGTGACTCCAACGGTCACTGAACAGTGACCAACGGTCACCCCTTCCCTTTAAATACTAAATTTTTATCCTCCATTTCTCCACACAACACTAAATCTTTTACTTAAATTTTCTCTTATCCAATCCTCAAAAATGTTGCATATCATTACACTCTTGGCGATGGCGAGCGTGGTAGCACTCGGCATTTATCTCGCCTACGTCCCATACGAAGAAGAATTTCAGTATCTGGCCTTTATTCTAGCGATTCTCGTACCCCTCATCGTTCTTGCTATCGGCGTGGATCTCTTTTGGAAGGAATAGATATTATTGCTAGGGGAGGGTTGTAATAAAACTTTTATTTCCTTTATATCCTTATGTAATCTTATTTCTAAGATAATAAACGGGTGTTGTGGCAACAAATCTATTTGTTATTTTTATTTATGTCTTTCGAATATTTCGTTACCATGCTTAGTAACTCGTTTGCATTCCCCTTCTAAATTGCTTTATCTTGAGCGTTCAAGATTAGTGACGTTGGTTTAATATTTATTGTTGCGTCTAAGGCTCGGCTCCTAGCGGCTTATTCGTTCCCTTCGGCTTAACGTGCCAGTTATAACTTTTTTTTGTTGATATCGACTTTATATAGTAAGGTGGTGTAAGATTTTACTTAGTGATTATTATTGTTAGTTTGGTTCTTCGTGATGATTACATTTTATGAATACGCACGCAAAACTTGATATAAATAGAAAATTGTTTCTTGACAAAAGTTTTAAGGTGACTACTCTCAGCATGGCATGGTCCTTCCTGAATTATACATAGGTGATCAGGCTATGTATATTTGAGGACTAACGATGCTATGCTAATCTTGTCAAAATAGCTTTATGATTTCAGAATGGCTTACATGAATGGTTAGAGAATTGGAGTAGATTGGCGGGAATTTCAAAATACATAGATTTGATAGATAATTTGAAATCATTCGTACAATACAACAGGAATTTAAGAGAAAATACAACGAGAATTCTTAAAGGAAATAGAGTCTAAGCATTGATATCATCCTCCATGTTGTTGAGGTCTTGATTGATTTCTCCTCCTCCTAAGGCATGCACCATTCCACGTGCTCCAGTACCTCCAGTTTGGTTTCCATGGTTTTGGTTCTTTAACTTCGGGCAATCACTCCTGTAATGCCCTTGATTCCCACATTCATAGCAAGTAGGGTTTCTCTGATTGTTAGTACCAGCAAGACTCCTACAGTCTCGGGTCAAATGACCAACCCTCTTGCAGTTTGCGCACTTTATAGTGCACTGGCCATAGTGATGAAACTTGCACTTGTTGCACAACGGTAGAGTTCCATCACGCTCCTTCCTTTCACTAGACCCAGCGGTATAAGCTATAGCCACACCTTGCTTTTTGGGAGGTTGTTGTTGAGCTTGGTTGTTGTTATCAAGTTTCCTCTTATTCTCAGCTTGACGTTCAGCAAGAGTGCTGATCTTTTTGTCCATCAGTTCAGTTGCAATTTCAATTGCATCTTGCATTGTCTTAGGCTTAGATGCCATCACACTCCCGTGAATCATGTCGGGCAAACCACCGACATACTTCTCAATCTTATCAGACTCTTCGGGAAACATCCTCCCGCACAACAAAGCCAATTCCTGAAAGCGTTGGGTATAACTCGTCAAGTCAGTACCCTTCACCTTCAGATCCTAAATCTCCATTTCTAGTTTCTTGATCTCATTTCGAGGACAGTATTTGTCGGTCATCATTTTCATGAGTGTTTTCCAAGGCATACCGTAAGCGGCATCATGACCAACTGTCTTGACATGAGTGTTCCACCATGTTAAGGCAACTGAATGGAGAGTGCAAGTAGCAAACTTGACTTGATTCTCAACTGCACAATTACTGATATGGAAAACAGACTCCATTCTTTCAAACCATTGAGATAGACCGGCAACTCCTTCCGTGCCTTTGAAGTTTAATGGTTGACATTTGAGAAAATCAGTGTAAGTACATGATACGAGTCCAAACACACTATATATATAATATAATATATAAGTACATAAGGATAGTAACAATTATAGTATAGTAAAGTATTTTTCCGTCGGGTTCTAGAAAGTTGCTTTTGACCAAAGCAAAGTTCAAAAACCTCCCGGGTCGTTTCCCGACGAAGCGTGAATTGAGAATCGGTTAAGTTCGTGATCGCGCGTTCTGAATGGTTTAAAATGATTTTGATTTGGGTTCCTAAATCCTACTAAAAATAAATGACAAGTAGATAAATGTACGAAAACAAGTAAGCAAGAGATGACAATTAAACACGTAAGCATAAAACGTAAACGGGAATTAAAAACGCGATATTTAAAACCTAAATTATCTAAATTTAAACTTAAAATGATTTTCTAAACTATTTCTAATCCTATTTTACTAACTTATAAGAAAAGGCTAAGGAAATTCTAAAACGAGAATACTTAAAGCTTAAAAACGAAGAAAACGAGAACGGGAACGAAATCCCGTTCTTTAAAAAATGAAATTTCAAAATATTAACCCTACGAGAGCAAATTTATTTTTCCTAGGTCCTAATTGATAAAAGAAAATTTTAAAAAAAAGAATTATATTTTTTAGTTTTTTAATAATTTTTAATGATTTAAAAACTGTTTTATAAAGAAAAAATGATTAAAAATAGTAAATTAACTTGGAAAATTTTGAAAAAATACAGAAAAGTACTTTAGACTATGGAGATTCAAAGAAAAATACAAACTGGAAAAGTAGCTTAAGCAATAAGCAGTTAAAAAGCAAAATAAGACGAATAAGCTTATACCTAAATATTACTATATTAATTAAATGATGCAAGGTATAACTCGAAAAAGACCCCAGGGCAGTTGGTGTGAGTGTGGTGTGTTGAGTACGTTGGCTTGTTAAATGGGAGGTCACAGGTTCGACCCCTGTGGCCTCCTCTTTTTGTAAATCATTTTTTTTAATTTTTCTTTTAAAAAACTTATAAAACTAGAAAAAATAAGCAACTTTAAAAAACTGACTTTTTTACAAAACTCAAAAATAAGCCTGAAATAAGCTGAGAATAATGACAGTTTTAATCTAACAAGCTAAAAAGCTTTTAAGCTAAACTTAATAAGCAAATAAGCTACCAATGGCTTATAACAAAGCAAAATAAGCAAACAAGGGATTGAACCAAACCTAATAAGCAAATGTCACAGGAAATAAGGAAGGAAAAATAACAATTAAGTGAAGAGAAGCATAGCAGTACTAACTTGGAGTTAGTACTGCTAGACTTTGAAAAAGCTCAATAAGCACTTAAAAAGCACAAATGAGCTAATACAGGCATAAAACTAGAGCTAAATAGCATAACTAAACAAGACTTAAGCAAATCCAATAAGCATTAAACTCAGAAAAGCAAATAAGCACTATGGGGGAAGGACTACTTAAGACAGCCTAGGGGGTCATTTTTGAGCTTATTTTTAAGCACCTAAATGGATCCTTAGGGCAATAAGAGCTATATTCCTAAAAAGCATATTCAACTGGCTATCTAAAACAGCAATCATAAAAGATTTTGAAAATCAAAACAAGCTAAAAAAGGGCAAGTGGAAAATTGCGATGTCACCAAGCTTGGCTATTTTTTTGTTTCTTTGAAAAACAATGGGCTTTTATGCAGCCTAAAAATAATCAGGAAAATAAGCTCCAAAATAAAGAAAAAGTTAAAACAGATGGAGAAAACCCACAAATGAGCATAAGCTCAAAAATTTAAAAGCTAAAATCAAGTTTATTCTACTGAAATTTGAAGATGAAAAATGGACTTTTACTAGAAAACTTGGCTTGACAGGTTTTGACTAAAGCGAAAGTAAACTAAAAGGACTTTTACACCACTGCATTAAGAAACTAAGAGGACACATAAACAACACTTGAAATTCTGGTGTGAAGGCTTAATCAAATAAGCTATATCAATAACTGATTTGAACCAACAGGTTTTAAAAATTTTAACTTTAAACTTTACAAAAACTAAAAGAAAACTACTAAAGACAATTGATTAAGCTAACCAAATGACCCAAATGGTTTTTTAACCACTTTGACCCATTTTAACCCCTTGACCCAAACACCCCGCTTAACAACGTGGTGTCCCTAGTTTTTAAGCTGATTTGAAAGTGATTTAAGCTAGATACTTACAGACACATTGACAAATAATTTAAAAGCGTGCTACTCGCCCCGCACTTTTAAACAAATTTTAACTAGAGAAAAGCACTTAAAATAAGCAAAGGTGAATAAGCAGTTTATGAGCAAAAAGAGACAGTTTAAAGCACAACTAAAATGACAATTAAGCAATAAAAAGACATAACCAAGCAATAATCATGATAAACAAGCAACAATAAGCAGAGATAAGCTATTAAGATAAGCAACAAGGAAATAAGCAGATTGAATAGTTAAGACATAATTTAAGCTAACTATAGTAAAAGTAAATTGTACCTTTGTCCTAGCTCAACAAAGACAGAATAAGCTTATACAGCTTCCCTAAAGCCCTAACCTACCCAGCTTATTACAATAAGCACTACTATATACCCCATAAGCTCTTCCAATAGCAGCTTATCATCCAAAAGCTTTCCACATAAGCATAGGTAATGAAACAGTGAACAATGAACACAAAAGCTTAAATAAGCTTTTGAGAAAGCTTATTTAAGAAACACAGGAATATAATTGAGCTTATTTAAATGACTTGAAAGCAATAGTAATCAAAAACAGAATTGAAAAGGAAGTATTAAAAGGAAAATTGCATTTCATTAAATCTTAAAGGTTACAATGCTTTTAAAAAGTAAAATATATGAATTTAAAGACTGGAAAACGTAAATAAGCTGAAAGATAAGCTACACTACTCCTCGGTATCTCACTTATACTACTCCTACTCCTAGATACTTTCAGTTGTGTGATCCTTCAGCTATTTATAGTGATGTGGAGATGATTCTAGATCCAGAGACGCTCCTTAATCCTCTAATCTCAACCCTCCACTCATAACTGCCTTTAATCCTTAATCTTTTAGCCGTTGGATCTCGTGACACGTTTTTCAGCCAATGAGATTACTGGGGATGGCTAGCATGGCTCCCTAGTGTGTCAGAGGCTTCTAGAATGGTTAATTTCACTTAAGGTGGGTTAATTGAGTGTACGAGTGTGCAGGGTAATTTTGGAGGACGAAGGTGAACAGTAGAGCCAATTTACGCGCCTTTTTTCTTTATCTTCGTTTGACTGAGTCGTTTAAAGGAAGTTGACCTGGGTTAGTTTTATAAAAAAAAGGGAATTGGGTTGTGGTATTGTTTTGGGCTTGGGTAAACGTTTAAAAGTTTGGTTAATAATAAGACTTAACGACCGTTAGACATCAATTAACAAAGGACTAACGGTGTTAATCATTTAGGGACTTTTTGTGAATTTGATTTAACAATAAGGGTGTTTTGGTGTTTTAAGGGTTTTGTCCTTTTGTAAGTTGACCATTGTTGACTAGGGTTGACTTTTGTTAACCATAGCTTGATATTTCCTGGCTCTTGTGCACTATTTCCTTCTCGTGTTCGGCTTTGTCCGTTTTTTGCTTTGATTATGTCGATTTCTTTAATATCCGTACCTGCACATACAAACACAAAAACAAGCATATATTTGCCATTTTTATTATGTTTTTGGTCTTTTGGGTTCGTTTTACAAGGTAAAAGGTATGTGTAAAATAGCACATACGAGTACACTCACGAGCAGTCCGTTCGGTCCTTCTACTGCCCGTTCCCGAATTATGACTATCATCGCCATTCCGGCTTCTGTCAGCGTCGCTTGATTGCCCAACGCATCAGCAATTCCTTTGTCGATTAGTGCTTAAGCTGGGCATTTTGTGAGAGGTCTGGTTGTATGTTGGTGTTATTGCGGTGGATGCCCTTGGTGGTTCTATTTCTTTTGGTGCCATTATCTTCCAAAACAGAAGAGTATAAGATAAGTCTAGTTCTAAAATTCGTGCTCAAAGGTGAAAGTTGCATATAATATGTTAAAGTTGTGTAAGTGTTTTTGGACCATCATGTGATTCGTAATGTCTTGAGAAATGTTCTAGTATTTATATAGCTAACTCCTATATAAACAAGTGTAAAATATACTTAGGAGAAGATAAGTATATATTTATATATCTAAATCATGTGTAGTAATATACGTAATGCAGTATAAACACGTATATTAATCATGTAAGCATCTAGTATGACCAACTAATGCAACAAATAGTGTGTGTGTGTCCTGTTAAAACCCTTTTGTATGATGCGATGTTGTTAGGATTTATGTTTTAGTAAGTTAGTACCGACAGTACAAATAGTTAGTACTGTTAGTTATAATTAGTACCGACAGTACAAAATGTAAGTACTGTTGGATTAGTTAGTACCGTTAGTTAGAAAATAGTTAGTACCGTTTATGAGATATGTTTGAGATATCTTAGGAAAAGATAAGTATGCGTTTTGTAAGCCTGTCTAGTTAGGGTTTATCCTTAGTTTATAAAAGGATCCCTTTGGGCATAGTTAGCCATAGGTCCTCTAGATATCTCATAGCAATATCACATCACAAATAGTTAGTTAATCTGTAATTGTTCTAAGCAGATTAATAGAAAGTTGTTATTTAGTTATATATATTGTTTTTCTTAGTACGTGTGTTGAGATTCCGCATCAACATATTGTATCCGTAATCAGTGTTTCTATATAGTCAGTTGTATTTATACATCTTGGCTATCATCCGTTATAGGCTGCAAAGATCTATTCATTAGTCTCACAAGTGGTATCAGACCTGTGACGAAACTCTGAATAAGAAAACAATCTAATCAGTTATAAAACCTATCAGTCAATAAACTAAACATGATGCCATCAACATCACAAGATGAAATTCCACCACCACCACCACCTCCACCATCATCATCACAAACACCAGCCCAACCAACTCCTCATACAGTATCAACCATCAAACTGCCTATTCTCAAAAAGGGAGAATATGATATCTGGGCTATGAAGATGGAGCACTATTTGGCTCATACAGACTATCCAATCTGGGAGGTTATCCAAAATGGGAATGGTCCTGTATCAATCACTACAGATACATCAGGACAAATTAAGGTATTGCCTCCTAGAACTGCTGAAAGATTGTTGCGAGAAAGAGAGAAGAAAAGCAAGTACACCTTGCTTAGGCCCTACCAGAAGATCATCTTGCAAGTTCCATAAATGACCAGATGCCAAAACATGTTAGATGCATTAAATCAGAGATATTGTTGAAAAGACGAATCCAGAGAAGATGCAAAAGTATATTTGAAGCAACAGTATTGAAGAAATCTCATTATTCCAACACAGAAGTGGCAACACAAAGGTGTATGAAAGGTTCCGAAAGTCTTCTAAGTCATTAGAAATTCATGGAGCAGGTGTATCTAATGAGGAATCAAATCAAAAGTTCCTAAGAAACATACCTTCTGCCTGGTCACAAGATCTCCCCTAAGAATAGAACAAACCAGGGGTGGACACTCTTAGTTTTGATGATTTGTACAATAATTTAAGAGTCTTTGAGAGTGATATAAAAGGCTCTACAGCATCATCATCATCTAGCCCACAAAATGTAGCTTTTGTCTCTGAGAACACAAACAGTACTAATGAAGTTAGTACCGCTTATTGTGTTCCCAATCTTTCTGGCCAAAACTCAAAGTATGAACAAACTTCATCATACTCACTTCTTGCTAATCAATCTAGCTGCCCTCAACTGGATCATGAGGACTTGGAACAGATTGATGAATATGACCTTGAAGAAATGGACTTGAAGTGGCAAGTGGCCATGATCTCAATGAGAATGAAAAAGTTTTACAAGAAGACTGGTAGAAAGCTACAATTTGATGCAAAAGAGGCTGTTGGCTTTGATAAAACCAAAGTGGAATGCTACAATTGCCACAAAACAGGTCACTTTGCTAGAGAGTGTAGAATCAAGGGATCTCAAGATAACAAGAGAAGAGAAGCATGGAATTCTGGAAACAAAGATGGGAACAGAACTGGACAGAAGGAGGATTCTAAAGCATTGGTGACAATTGATGGAGAAGGTGTGGATTGGACAACTCATTCAGAAGATGAAGATTATGCTTTGATGGCTTGCAACAGTTCAGACTCAGACACAGAGGTAATTTCTTGTTCTACTAAGTGTAAAATGTGCTTTATTTGCAATCTTAAAAAACTATCTGATGCACAGAGAGAACAACTTATAGATGCAAGCATAGAAATAAAGGCATAATCTCAAGGTCTTAAGAAAGATAAGACCACCACAGTTTAGTTGCTCATCAACAAGGTCAACTTTGGTATGAATAAAAGATAAAGTTTATGAAAATAGATTTAGATGATAACACATATGTTATCCACATACCATAAGGAAATATTGGCAACATCTCCAAAGAAAAGATGATTTAAAAGCTAAAGTAGAAAAATGGGCAAATTCCTCTAAGAATCTTGGTAAACTTCTAAATTCTCAGATGAGTGCCTATGATAAATTTGGGCTTGGGTATGGTGATCACAGATATAATGGCATTTTGAGTTATTAAAATGGAAGTTTTACAAAGTGTGATTTAAGATTAAAGGAAATGATTTTTGAAAATCAACCTATGATGATAGTAGCAAAGGAAATCATGCAGTACCCCCACCCAAGTGACATGGAAATTTATATACCCCACAGACCCTGAAAATTGAAATAGATTACTCACAGTTTACATATGGTCCAAAACAGACTCAACCTAGTGAATCTGAATCCCAATAGTGAATGTGAAACCTTTTGAATCTAACATTATATAGACCTTCGAATTAGTGTCCCTGAACCATTGTCATTGAATCTAGTGTAAGAAAGTCAACTAAGATCAGGTCTGATGGCTCCTATCATTGAGGAGTATGAAACAGATAGTGATATGAATGAGTTAAATGACCAACAAAACAACAAAACCACCTAGTTTTTGCTAACCACAAGTAAAAAAACTCCTAGGGAAAATGTTAAAATCAAAACACACAGTCAAAAACTAAAGTTGATAAAAAAGTTATTGGGTGCATGGGTTTGCCTGTTAAGAGCATGTTTTGTATTTGGTAGTCTTAATCATTTGATTAGAGATTGTGATATCATGAGAAAAGGATGGCAAAAAAGCAGACATAGACAATGTTGAATAATGTGGTCAAGAGTGAATAAACAAAATCAATTTGTTCCTTCAGCAGTACTAACTAGAACTGGTATAATTCCAGTTAGTACTGCTAGAGCTAGCAGTACTAAAAATTTTAGTACTGCTAGGCAAAGTGTTAACAGACAGACAGTACTAACTAGTACTGCCATGAAAGTTAATACTGTTAAGCCAATTGTGCATAGAGTTAGATCAGAAAATGTTTTTCACAAAACTCATTCACCAAAAAGGCCTTTCAAAAAGACAACAGTACTTAGACAAAAATTTTCAAATCAAAAGGTTAATACTGCTAAGGTACATGCAGTTAGTACTGTTGAGGGAAAAAGGGAAACTGCTGTTAAGTCCTCAGCAGGTTGTAATTGGAGACAACAAGGATATAACTGGCACAATTTCTCCAAATACAATAGTGGATCCAATCTAAGAAACTCTTATACTTTCAAAGATCCACTAGGCAGACTCAAGCCCAAACAGGCTTGGGTCCCTAAGAGAAACTGATCTCTTTTGTTTGATGTGCAGGATTATCCACATAGAGCTCTAAAGAATAAAGGAATTGTTGATAGTGGATGTTCCAGGCACATGACTGGGAACAAGGCCTACCTTGATGAATTTCAAGACTTTAATGGTGGCCCTGTAGCTTTTGGAGGTAGTAAAGGTCATATCACTGGTAAAGGTAAAATAAAAACTGGAAAGTTAGATTTTGAGGATGTGTGCTTTGTGAAAGAACTTCAGCATTTCAATCTCTTTTCTGTGTCACAAATATGTGACAAAAAGAACAAGGTTTTGTTTACTGACTCTGAATGTCTTGTTTTGTCTCCTGAGTTTAAGTTACCTGATGAAAATCAAGTATTACTTAAAATCCCTAGACAAAACAACATGTACAGTTTCAATTTAGAGAACATTGTTCCTACAGGAGGATTGGCTTGTTTAATTGCAAAGGCCACAAATGATGAATCTAACAAATGGCATAGGAGGTTGGGTCATGTTAATTTCAAAAACCTTAACAAACTTGTGAAGGGAAACCTTGTCAGAGGTTTACCTTCAAAGATTTTTCAAAATGACCACACTTGTGTTGCTTGTCAGAAAGGAAAGCAACACAAGGCCTCTTGTAAGGCCAAAGCAGTAAGCTCTATTAGCCAAACCCTACAACTTCTTCATATGGATTTGTTTGGACCTACATCTGTAAGGAGTTTGAATCATAAGACATATTGCCTTGTAATCATTGATGATGGTACTGAAGCACTCCTGATACCTACATTGTTCATTCTTTGGTTGGACAAAGTTAGTACCGCCAGTGCAAACTTAGTACCGATGGGCAAAGTTAGTACCGCTTTAGAGAGGTTAAAGAAAAATACCGACGAGGGTACAAAGTGTAAATTGAAACGGTTTCCTTGAAATTAGGTCTCCTAAACCTATTTAAACCCATTTCAATTGCGCAGTTTCGTACGCATTCTCGCTCTAATCTACAATCGCATTTACAAGCCCTAATATCTCTCGTCACAAAGATCTTACTTTCAAGTACAATGGCGGTTCTTGATTCATGTCCGAAGCATAACATGTGTCGTCATACTTGAGAAGACTGAAGGAAAGTATAGTTTCACGAATATTGACTTTCTCAAGGCGAAGTTTCAATTCATTATGCCTCACTGTAAGTCCTGGTTGAATCTACAGGCAATTTGTTGAACATATTGGACGTCTGCTAAGTCCCAAACAATCAACAATGTTAGGCACATTACTGCCAAAGTAGCTGGCACGGCGGTGTCTATCTCCGAGGCATCAATAATAAGTGATCTTCTTTTTGATGATGCTGATGGGATAGACACATTACCTAATCAGGCTATATTTGATGCTATACAGCAAATGGGGTATGAGGGGGATTTAAAAACAGTGAAAGACTTTTACTAAAGCTTTGTTCACCCCAATGGAGGTTTTTATTCATACTATAAAACATATGACTTAGTTCCAAAAGCACCTCTTGGGATCAAGTTCCTACAAACATTGCCACTGCCGTGATATGCTTAACATCTAATCAGAAGTATAATTTTTCTAAATTAATTTTTGATGGTATGATTAGACATTTAGATGCTAAGAAAAAGTTTGTAATGTATCCACGTTTTATTTCCATTTTCCTAGGTAAACAACTAGCAAATGTGTCTGTACCTTTAGATTATTTTCCTGTACATAATTTAACTAGTAAAGTCTTTTCTTTCATGGTTAAGAAGGGTAAGCATTTCTCAGGGAAAAAAGTAACCCCATTGTTGCTACTAATGTGGTCCAACCACCTCAGATGATGGGTCTTCTCTTCAGAAAGACCATCTGAAGCACTACCTACACCCTCCCCTACTCCCACTAGTGAAGTACCTTATGAGCCACAAACTGACTCATATCCTGCTCACACTAGTGAGGTACCCATTGAGCATCAGCCTGACCCATCCCCAAGACCTTCACCCACTACTACCATTCCTGATTCTATCCCAGAATCTTTTGGTGAGAATCTTGGAGGTCATTCATCCAGTGATAAATCCCTTTCAGGGAATGAGGGTGACATGACCATCCAAGGTGTCTATGATCTTGTTAGTCTTATATGTAAACAGGTTTCAGATCATGCCAAGGAAATCCAAGCATTGAAGGTCTCAGATCACTAATGCTCAAGAAGCATCAAAACCTGTCATCACACATCAAAAGCATATCTGAAGAGTGTCTCATTGCAGCAAAGATTCCCAAGGAAGAGCTTCTCAAAGAAACATAGGGTGCACAAAGAGTATGTATCCAAACAAGGGAGGAAGATTGCAAAAGGAGAATCATCAGTTCAAAGAGATCCTCTGTTTGATGTAATGCCTGAAGATATAATTTGATCACATGGAAACAGAAAATGCTCAAAGTGAAGGGAGGACAAGAGAAATTTGGATTGAGAGACAGGATATTGATGAATTTAGAACTTAGTACTGAAGATGTAGTTAGTAACGACAAGGAAGGAGGTTAGTACCGACTTTGAGAAAGTTAGAATGACAGACCATATTTAGTACTAGTACGGATCCAAAGTTAGTACTGATGAACAAATTGAAGGTACTGATGAACAAATAGAAGGTACTGAAGAGAAAGTTGAAAGTACTGCTGGGCAAATAAAAGGTACTGAAGATCAAACTAAGGAAGAAATTGCTACTCAAGCCTCTCAAACATCCACTCAAACACCCACTTCTATGATATTTGGAGATGATGAAACAATAGCTACACTTCTCCTCAACATGAGTCAAGCCAAAGCTGCTTCTAAAGAAAAAGAGAAAGGTGTAGAGTTGAAGGATGTTGAAGAAATTGATAGACCTAGGCCTACTTCTACAAGATCACTTCTCACATTAAAGCCTCTTCCAAAGATTGATCCAAAAGACAAAGGGAAGAAGAAGATTGAAGAGGAGGATGAATCTGAAAGTGAATCTGATGGCATTCCTCAAGCTGAGAAGAAGTTTAGTAGCACTGAAAGTGATGAAGAGTTGGCAAGGAAAGTTCAAGAAGAGTGGGAAGCTGAAGAGGAGAGAAACAGAGTAGCTGAAGAACAAGTTGTAAATCAAGAACTTATAAAAGACTTTGATGATATAAAGGCAAGGATTGAGGCAGATAAACTTCTTGCTGAGAAGCTTCAAGAACAAGAAAGAGAGCAATTCACAATATAAGAAATAGCTAAGTTCCTTCAGAAACAATTGCTGCCAAAGAAAGTTCCTTGCTCAACAAAGATCAAAGCTATAAGGAATAAACCACAACCAATGAAACAACTCGAAACCAAATGATGACCTACTTGAAGCATGTGGGAAACTACAAACGATGTTGAAATGAAATCAAGAAGTTTGAGCAGTACAAGCTTTATAGAAAAGATAAGAAGGGTCTGATGAAGATATCGATCTCTATGGTATTTGCTGAAGATGAAAGGTTTATCAAGAGATGGAATGAGAAAGGAGTTGATTTATCTAAGAGTGAAGTGATCAAGGAAGAAAGCAAAGATGAAGTTAAGGAGGAAGATTTGGATGCTGTGAATCAACTAGTGATGGACAGATTTCAAGATGAGATGCCTGAAGGATTTGACAGAGTACTTTGGGGAGATTTAATGGTTTTGTTCAACTCAGAATTATAAAGAGAATTTTGGGTATCACAGCTAGATTGGAAGATTGAGTATTTAGGAAGCACATCACTCTTCATGAGTACATACATTAGTGACTGACACAGTTTAATCATCCAAATGCTGTAGAGAAGAAGTTCCTTTGAAAAAAGGAAGATAAGGCAAATTTCTGATATTGAAGTTAGAGTCATGAAAGAAGAGAGTACTATGCATTGGAGTAGTGCATTAGATTTGATAAGGTTCATTAAGCAACAGCTTAATGAAGAGTAAAGATGAAATGGAATTGAGAAGGGTTTGAGTGTTGGCTAACCACCACACAACAAATGGTCATCAGTTCACCATGCTTAATAGGCATAAGAACTGGCTAGTCCATAAGCAAACGGCTTGTGGTAAAGACTTCTCAAATCCGTTTATGGTTGACAATTTACCAAAAATTGTAGGGTTCTCAACTCACCTTGCTTCATGGTTAAGAGTTGGCTAGTCCAGGATCAAACAGTTCTTGGTAAAGACTACTCAAATCTGTTGATAGCTGATAGTTTGCTAAAAACTATATGGTTTATCAATGCACCATGTTATGGCAATGAAGCATTGGCTAGTCCAAAAGCAAACGGTATTTGGTAAAGACAAATCAATTCCGTTGATGGTTGACAGTTTACCAAAAACTGTATGGTAATCAACTCACCATATTTTGAAATAAAGAGTTGACTATCCCAGAGCAAACGACTACTGGTAAAGGAAAATCAAATCCGTTTATGGCTGGTAGTTTGCCAAAAACTACAAAGCCAACTTAGTTGGATTGTTGCTGAAAAGATGTTGCTGTTGAAGACGTGTTGCAGAAGGATAGCAAAAGATGTCAAAGATTATTAAAGATCAAGATCAAGATTTGACAAAGTGTTTGGATACATCCTCCAAGAACTTAGGAAGAATAAACTGAAGAAACATGAAGTTAAACAAGTTCAAAATCATGTTTAGGGGAGGATTGTTAGGAATTGTGTATTCCTAACTTAGTACCGTTAGTTCTATACTTAGTACCGCTAGTTATAGTTAGTACTGAAAGTACAAAATGTTAAGTACTGTTCAGATAGTTAGTACTGTTAGTATAAAATAGTTAGTACCGTTTAAGAGATATGTATGAGATATTATAGGAAAAGATATGTATTATCTTTTACGCGTTTTGTAAGCCAAGATTAGGGTTTTCCTTGGTGTATAAAAAGAACTCTCACGGCATAGTTTGTGATATGAATTCATTGTCAATCAAATAGTTAGCAATCAATATAAAAGCTTAGTTATCAATATTCATTGTTCTTCTTTACATTATAAGTTAGATTCCGTATAACTTATAGTGTTCTTAATCATTGTTTCTCCTGTAGTTTGTGTGAATCTATTCATATTAACTACAACCCTTAACAAGGTAGTAAGATCCATATTCAAAGGGATCCACAAGAATCAAAATGGTGGTCGGAAAGGTTGTAGGTGACGTTCAAAATGCATTTATTAAGGGTAGATATATCCTTGATGGTGTGTTAATAGCTAACGAAGTGGTGGGACATATGAGGAAGATGCGAAATAAAGGATTAATTTTCAAAGTTGATTTTGAGAAAGCGTATGATAGTTTGAACTGCAGATTCCTAATGGACATTATGAAAAAGATAGGGTTTTGAAATAAATGGTGCAAGTGGATCGAGAGTTGCCTACGATCTTCCCCAATGTCAATATTGGTTAACGGGTCACCAACGAACAAGTTTTGCATGGAGAGAGGGGTAAGGCAAGGTGATCCGCTCTTGCCTTTTCTTTTTATTTTAGCGGCGGAAGGACTCAACGCGATTATAAAAGAAGCGGTGGATAAGGGTGTGTTTAGAGGTGTTAAGATTGGTATAAATAATGTCGTAGTTTCCCATCTACAATATGCGGATGACACCATATTTCTTAGGGAGTGGAAGAAAGAGAATGCAAAAGCTCTTATGTGTATTCTAAAGTGCTTTGAGGAAGTCTCCGGCCTTCGCGTTAATTATAATAAGAGCAAACTATACGGAGTGGGTGTCAATGAAGGGGAAATGAGGGATATGGCTAGATGGATGAGATGTGGAGTGAGGGAATTTCCATTTACGTACTTGGGGCTACCAATTGGTGAGAACATGAGAAGGGTTGGGGCATGGAATAATGTGGTGGAGAAATTCAAAAATCGGTTGGCCGATTGAAAAGCTAAATCAATGTCGTTTGGGGGTCGTTTAACATTGGTTAAATCAGTTCTAGGAAGCTTACCATTGTACTACTTTTTGATGTTTCGTGTGCCTTTGAGTGTGATAAAACAACTTGAGAGAGTGAGAAAAAAGTTTTTTTGGGGAGGGGTGGGGGATTGTAAAAAATTATCTTGGGTTAAATGGGATAGGTTACTAGCCTCACATGAGGATGGGGGGTTAAACATTGGGTCACTTCGAGGAAAAAATCTAGCTCTTTTGGGAAAATGGTGGCGGAGATTCAAAAGGGAGGGGGGTCTTTGTGGGTTAGAGTCATCAAAAGTATCCATAGGGAATGTGGTGGGCTTGGTGACATTAGGGGGGTTGAGGGGGCGAATGGGGGAGGTGGGGTGTGGCGTGATATCATAAGGGTGGGGAATGAGTTGGAGGGGTTAGGCTTAGAGTTTCATCTTCGTTTGTGGGAGAAGTGGGGAATGGTAACGATATTAGATTTTGGGTTGATACATGGGTGGGTGGGGTTAGGCTTTGTGATAGATTTCCGAGGCTTTATCATCTTGATAGGAGTAAGGAAGGTAGGGTGGCAGAAAAAGGGAAATGGGTAGATAATGTTTGGTGTTGGGATTTGGGTTGGGTTAGGAATCTTAGAGGGAGGGTTTGTAACGATTTTGAGGATTTACAAGCGTTATTGCAAAATGTTGTTATCAAGTTTGATTGTAAGGATCGTTGGAGGTGGGCATTTCAAGAAAATGGTGTTTTCACGGTTAAAGATTTAACAAAGTTGGTGGAAGAAAAGACTCTTAGTGTAGCTAGTGGGGCCGATGCGACAATATGGAACAAATGGGTGCCAAAAAAAGTCAACATTTTCGTGTGGAGAGCGCTTCAAGGTAGACTTCCGGTTCGTGAAGAGTTAGATAAGAGGGGCATTGATTTAGATTCTTTATTATGTCCTTCGTGTGGTGACATGGTGGAATCGTGTTCTCATTGTTTGGTCATGTGCAACTTTGCTATGAGTGTTTGGGAAAAAATATATAGTTGGTGGAAGATTGGGGGTGTTAACGCTTTTTCCATTGAGGAATTCTTTTCATCTAATGGAAATGCTAACATACCTAGTCATTCATCTAGAATGTGGCAAGCGGTGATTTGGACATCCGGGTATTTCATTTGGAAAGAGAGAAATGCGCGTGTTTTTAAAGGGAAAGCTTCAAGTCTAAACAAAATTGTTCAAGATATTCAACTTAAAAGTTTCGAGTGGATCGTGAGAAGATCCGGAAAGAAAA
>BQNB010128990.1:3631-19191 GCA_026074375.1 Tanacetum coccineum
ACCGAGATTTTTTTTTACCCCGAGATCCGAGATCTCGACGAGATCTCGCCGAGATCTCGCCGAGATTAACTGCATAGTACGCCACATAACCATGAGTAAGTATGTTACCTGTTTATTTTGTTATAGGCAGCTGATACTTGCTGGGCTCGGTTACCAGACACCCAAACTTATCTAAACAGTAACGGGGTGTTTGTTTCGACCTATATAGCCGGCTTAACACCCCCTAATATTGGTGCATTTTTTCTAATAAGCTACAAATCCCTAAAATAAGGTTATTGTCACGCATATAACAAAAAAAGCTATCAATACCTCAAGGTGTCTCTATAAAAAACATATACAATCAAAACCCATACAAAAAACATCACCTTTAAAGCAAAAGTTAACAAAAATCCAGAAAAACTAAGAAAAAAAAATTAAAAAGCAAATAACCTAAAACCTTCATAAGAGGTGTTTGATTATAATTTACCTTATAAGATTCTTCAAAGAAACTTGCTCTCCATGCAATTGCAATCACACATCATCAAAATTCTGCAAAACACCAAAAACCAAAAAAATGAATAGGTGTTTGTTTAAGCTTATTTTCAAATCTCTAAAAAACAAAGAAAAATCTGATATTGAAGATGGATTGAAAAACAAACCCAAAAACAATGGATAAGACCTAATCACCGATCATTGGTTTCAAGATATGAAGTTCCTAAAATCTTGAGCAAACACACAAAAACATCATCAATAAAATCAAAACTGGCAAAAAGAAACCCAAAATCATGTTTATGTAGAATCAATTTGATGTAACAAATTTTATGATTTTACAAAAATCACTCATCTTAAGCCTAGTCTGGTTTAGTGGTTTTATGAGAGGGATTTTTAGGTTTAGTGGTTTTATGGTGGTGGTTTTGATCAGGTAGAGAGACAGGTGTGAAGATGTGAGAGGGAAGAAGGAGGGGATAACACGTAGCAATGCTTTAATTACTGGGTCAGTGGATCGGGTCTATTTATATTTTAGAGGAGAGCGGGTCTACCTTACGGGTTGGATCATCCGAGTTTTAACCGATTTAATTTTTTAATAATATTTTTAAGAATAAAATAATCAAACAATCCTATGATTGTATATAGTTAAAATAGTGTAGTTAGTGGTTGTCATTTAAGAAACTGAGTTGCAACTTGATTCTCTTTAAGTAACTTATTCCCTTTAACGCTACTCTTATCAATCACCAGAAAAAAACACCTTTTCACTTGACACATCATCGTCACATCAGCTTTCTCTCTTTAAATTGGAAAAAGATTCTTTCAAGTTGTGGTCAAACATGATTGATCATGTTATGTTTTTTGTGAGGGGAAATAAATAAGTGGGCCCTTGATTTTCATTAAAAGAAAAAGTTGTATACATTTAACTAATTTGTGATTGGTGAACATGATGTATCATGTTTGACTCAACTTGAGAGGATTCTAATCCTTACCTCTCACCTTTCACCTTTATCAGTCATACGAACCGTCACCGGTCGAAACAAATTTTTTTATTAAAAACTAAAACTTTTATTATTTAAAATTTAAAAACGTTACAGAAATAATTAAAAACGTACATGTGCAACATTAAAAACGTAAACACTACATAAATAAATTAAAAACGAAAGCTAAAATGTAATGTGGCACTCGGAAGTTGATTTATTGGGTTGTCGATGTAGTATTTCAGAGACTGAATGTTCCTTCCGATGTCGAGGGAGTGTCTCGTGTTGTCCTTCGTTGTTGACGGTTTGTGATGGGGGAGTATTTTGTTAGTAAAATGATAATAAGAGTATAGAGTATATAATTTGAAGTTGTATTTTAAAATATTAAAGTTTAAGTGGTATTTATAAGTAAATAAAATGTTAGTAGGGAATTTTTTTTTAATGTTATTAGAGTAAGGAGTATGGTGACGAGCTGGGCTCGCCACTGTCTACGTAGCCTCGCCACGAAGCTCTCCACCACACCACAAACGTTCGCCATGGCCAAAAACAGCATATCTCGCTATAGACACGAGTCAAATAACGACAAATGAAAAAGAAAGTATCCGTTGGCCAAAAATTACAACGGCTAATTTTTTTTAATTTTCAAACTTTTTTTATACGCACTTTTCACTATAAATAACACCTCATTTTACCATTTTAACACACACTTCTCTACAACAAACTTTTTATTATACTCTCAACACATCTTCTTCTCATCAAAAAAATGTCTCAACCACCAAATGAACCAACACGGGTTATTTTACCCATCTTCTCAACTCTAACCCGCAACAATACTCGTCTTCTCCGAACCAATCGAATCCGTCTACCCCAGGTTCCCAAAACTCAAATTCGTCGCAACCGTATCCCCCTTTTGGAACGCAAATGTCACCCCCCAATCAAGCTTATCACTCACAATTGGCGTATCATCAAAATCAACAATACGGCTTCCAAAATTACTCGAATCCAAGAAATACGCAACCATAATTTTTTTCACAACAATCATCACAACCGCAATATTTTCCACAACCATCATCACAACCACAATTCAAAGTACCACAAGCCAAATATCCCCGTGATGGTAGGCGTAGATAGAAAAAGACGGGGAAACAACCTGTTGTCGATTTGGACGAGGATGATGATGATGATGAAATGGCATCAAGGCGATCGATTACCCGTTGAAATAACAACGAAGAAATCTTGCTAACCGAGGCTTGGATCGAGCACTCTCAGGACGCAAATATCGAAAAAGACCAACACGAAGACGTTTATTGGAACCTGATTATGAGCGATTTCAACTCGCGAACAAGAGCTCCTCCTCGTACCAAAAATATAATGACGGGAAAATAGACCAGGATGCACGGTGATTGCCAATGGTTTAACGGTATTTACAAACATCTAAATCGTAAAAGCGAAGAAAGTGATGCTGACTTGGTCGAGAATGCAAAGACGATTTATATCGACCGATATGGTACAAAATTTCTATACCCTTACGAGTGTTTTGAAAAATTACCCCAAATAGAATGCGACAGAGTCGATTGATGAAGATAATCTCTAAGAGCTATTTGGTCCTGATCCAAGAGAGCGTCCCGCCGGCAAACAACGGGCTAAGAAAAAGTAAAAATCAGTTGAAACAAAAAACGTCGGGGGAAGCACCGGAGGGAGCACCGGGGGGAGTCAATCGGAGTCTGTAACGTCACTTGTTTCTCAGGATTATAGACGTAAATGTGATGCTGCTGAAAAAGCGTACAAGGCGAAGAGAGAAAAAGAACTGGCTATAATGCAGTGTAAAGAGCTGGAGTTTTTCATGATCGATCATTCGTCGTTGCCGCCAACAAAACGAGCCATCATTGAAAGAAAACAAGCTGAAATAATGAGAAAATATCCAGACGATTAATTTAGTTTCGTATTTTTATGTTTTTATGTTTTGCATCATTTAATTTGTTTACGTTTCGTATTTTTATTTTATGTTTAGTATGTTTTTATGTTTATGTATTGTATTTTAATTTTTAATGAAATAAATTATGTTTGTGTGAAAAATGAAAAATAAAATAAAATTATGAGTGATGGGGCCAAAGTGAGGAGATAAGGGTGTGTTATGAGTGAAAGGGTATTTTTGAGTGGGAGTGAGATGCCGATGTGACAGCTTGTGAGGCCCAAATGAAGAGATATATCTCTTCATGACACTCCTTACTCTTATGGGGGCCACATTTACACAATGCCCGAAATGTGTATTGCTCACCTTTGTGAGCTAAATTTCTTCCTTGTGGCGCGTAAGCTTGTGGGGTGCATTGAGCCTCATGTGTGACCATAGGATTTTGTGACATGCTCACGCTACCGGTAAGTGTAGCCTAAAGTAATGAGAAAATGGATATGCCTTGGAGGAATGTTTTCTAAAATGAATGTATATGAACTTTGACAATAAAAATAAGTAACATAAATTGATGTCACAAGTGAGTGAACGAGCATAATATGGTCAAGATCATAACCATATAATTTTTTATGAGAAGGGGCCGTTTGGTTTGTTGTTAGGAATCACAATGGGTATCGGATTTGGTATGGGGTAGAATGACAATGGATATGAAAAAGTGTATGATTACGATTGCTTATTTTGGATGACAAAATATGGTATGAAAAAGTGTATAGATATTTGAATTTTGTAGTGGAAAAGAGATGGACCCACGGAATAGATTTCATAGACACCAAATTGGTGGGTAATGAGTCTATGGCTACGATATACTCATTTTATTCCTGGGCTCACTAAACAAACATCTTTAATCACTATGAAACCCATAACCCTATTCCCATATACACATACCAAACGCACCCTAAATAATCGAGCACTCTCAAGACGCAAATATCGAAAAAGACCAACACGAAGACGTTTATTGGAACCTGATTATGAGCGATTTCAACTCGCGAACAAGAGCTCCTCCTCGTACCAAAAATATAATGACGGAAAAATGGACCAGAAGCCACGGTGATTGCCAATGGAATAACGGTAATTTACAAACATTCTAAATCGTAAACGCGAAGAAGAGTGATGCTGACTTGGTCGAGAATGCAAAGCCGAATTATAACGACCCGATATGGTAACAGAAATTTTCTATAACACTTACTAGTGTTTTTGAAAAAAAAAAAAATAACCCCAAATAAATGCGACCAAGCGTCCGATTGATGAAGATAAACTCTAAACTATTGGTCCCTGTAACCCAGAGATCGGCCCGCCGGCGAAACAACGGGCTACGAAAAAAGTAAAATCATTGAAACAAAAAACGTCGGGGAAGTCACCGAGGACACCGGGGGGAGTCAATCGTAGTCTGTAACGTCCCTTGTTTCTCAGGATAATATAGACGCAAATGGAGCTGCTGATAAAGCGTACCAGGGCGAAAGCGAAAAAAACGGCAATAATGCAGTGTTACAGAGCTGGAGGTTTTGTTCATGAACGATCATATTCGCGTTGCCCGCCCAACAAAAACGAGCCATCAAAGAAAAAGAAAACAAGCTGAGAATAATGAGAAAAATATCCAGACGATTTAATTAGTTTCGTATTTTTAAGTTTTTTTATGTTTTAGCATCATTTATTTTGTTTACGTTATCGAATTTTTATTTTATGTTTTGAATGTTTTTATGTTGTATGTATTGTATTTTAAAATTTTAATGAAATACAATATTTTGTGTGAAAAATGAAACAAAAAAATAAAATTATGAGTGATGGGCCAAAGTGAGAGAATAAGGGTGTGTATGAGTGAAAGGGTATTTTTGAAGTGGGAGTGAGATGTCGAAGTGACAGCCTAGAGAGGCCCAAATGAAGAGATATATAACTCTTTCCTTGACACTCCATTTACACTTATGGGGGCCACATTATACACAATGCCCGAAAGTGTATTGCTCCCCTATGTGAGCTAAATATCATTCCTTGAGGCGCGTAATCTTGTGGGTCGATGAGCCTCATGTAGTGACCATAAGGATTTTTTGTGACAATCTCACGCAACCGGTAAGTGTAGCCAAACGTAAATGAGAAAAAGGATATGCCTTGAGGAATATATTCTAAAATTAAATTATATGAAACTTTTGACAATCAAATAAGTCACATAAAATATTATGTCCCAAGTGAGGTGAACCGAGCATATAATGGTCAAGATCATAACCATATAATTTTTTAATATAAGGGGCCGTTTTGGTTTTGTTGTTAGTGATCACAAGGGAATCGTGATATGGAATGGGTAAAATTACAAGGTGAAATGGAAAAATTGAAGATGATACCGATATCTTATGTTTCGATGAAGAAAATAGGTATAGAAAAAAAGTGTCAATAGAACTTTGAATTTAGTAGTGTCAAAGAGATGGGCCCACCTTAACTGAAATTAATTCAAAGACACCACAATTGGAGGGTAATGAGTCTTTAGGGCTATGAAATACTCATTTCATATTGCATCGGGCACAACTAAACAAACATCTTTAATCACTATGAAACCCATAACCCTATTCCCATATACACATACCAAACGCACCCTAAATAATACATTTGACATCAAAATTTTAGTAAAGGAGAGTTGATATGCACACCACACAAAGTCATGTGCACACCACAAAAAAGTCATAAGAAAGTTGGTACCCATATGCATAACATATAGATTTTGTGGTGTGCACATACTTTGTTGTGTTGATGCATATCACCCCCCTATATAAACCAATCAATTCGGACACGAGAACACACTATTATTCATTTGATATTTCAAAAACTGATATTTTTTTTTTAAATTCCAGAAAAGTCATCCTAGAAAATGTAGTAAAACACTAAATATACTATCATATTGTAGAAACATCGTCCATAGATCATTAACTAAAAAAAAAAGATTTATTGATCTTTAAAAAACTTACCAAAACCATAAACAAGATCAGAACCTCGTGTTTCATACATCGAAGGGAAGTGGGATATAAGTAGTTGGAGCTGAAACAAGTTGTAAAGAAAAGAAATAGGTGTTTTGGGTGTGATTGAAATGGGGTAAAAGGCTGAATATTCCTCGATGAATTGATTGGTAGGGGAATTGATTGGTAGGGATGAGTTTTTTTTAATGAAGGAATACAGTTTATGAATTGGTAGGTCGAAAAGACAAAAATACCTATCGTGTGCAAATCACATGTTATACTTAACGAGAAAAAATAACGACCGTTAAGTAGAACAACGGGTTTTGGACTAAACGGGAGTGAAAAAGCCGACCTTGGGGACTATTCCACCGACACTCTAGAACGTAGGACCAAATGGAGAGACCGTATGAACTTTGGGGACCAACAGTGTAATATACCCTTTATTATAAATATACTCGAAATTCGCACTAAAAGTTGTTGTATTGACTTTTGGGCTACCTGCTCTCGCGACCGGTCCAATTCCCGTGGCCTAAAATACGGCCGGCCTAATTCTCGCCCCTCCCGCCTATATATGTGTGTTTTTTCCTCTGTTTCCCCTGTTGTCTCACATCATCTAGAAATATCAAACCATTGCTGCTAAGCCAATCGTAACAAACGAAGCCCACTCTAAAGAATCATAAGAGGTTTGTTTCATGTGATTTTACTTTTGGCTCATCCCTAACTTGGTTTGGAACTATTTGGGTTTTAAAAATGTATTTACTATATGTGTGCATGTAGCATGCTTTACTATACAAAGATTATGATTGTACATCATATGTATACTTACTATCTCTGCTTTTTCTGTTTTGCGTATGCGTTATGATTATAGCATTCGAAACACACTTTGCTTATTTGAAAATATTTATACCTACTATCTCTTCTTTTTCCGTTTTGCGTATGCCTCATTATTTTTTTCCGATTTTGCGTATGCCCTATGAAATTTATTAGCATTCGAAACGAGCCCTTTGCTTAGTTGACAATAAGCCCACTTAATTGCCATGAAAAGTAAATAACCATTTTCCCTTAGTTGCGAAAATTATTGCGTAAAAGCCATTGAAAATTGCCCAAGGGTATCCAAGGGTATTAGCCATGAAAGTTAAAAATAGGCCAGCCAAAAGGAAGTTACCTTATGACTCAAACTTAGATTATACCGGAATGGGTGTTTCTAAAAAACAACATTCGGGATCTTCGGATACGTTCCATCATGTTCATGTGACTAATGAAGACACCCATGGTTTGAAGTTATCGCTTGGGACTAATGATTATAACCGTGGTTCAAACTTATCACCCAATGTACATTGTCTACGTAGGACCTCCTCAGTCGTACATTCAGAATATTTTGATATACTGCCTCATCTTCATGCGACTGCTTCAAAATTACCATCCCATGTACATTGTCTGAAGGGATATCCAATTGGTTGTGAACATAAATATACTGAAACTGATATTACTTCTCAATTCGTTGGTATCAGCATGTCAACACGTAAGTCTACTTAGATTTATGTGTCTGAGTTTGATTGACCATGTATTTATATAACTCAATGGTTTTCCCTTCACAACTATACTTTTTGATATCACCAATGCCTTTGCTAATGAGTTAGCCTGCACCCCATGTATATAATGTTTCATTCAGCTTCAGAAATTGCTACATGTAGCAAAGAAAAAGAATTGGATACTGACGATTGTCACCAATTCTAAGTGAATAGAGGAACTATTCCATTTATTTCAGATGTCATTCAGCATCCTTCTAAAAAGGTAAATGTCCCATTTACTCATGATAATGTCAAAGCTACCTCAGTAAGGCTAACTAATTGCGAACACATCTATATGGCAGACTATATACAACGTATGTATGTCTTATACTTTGATTGTTAACATATAGTTATTTAGAATGATTGTCTTAAACACATTTACGTATGTATGTTCTTGCAGGAAGCATCATCCTAGACGTTTATCATCAAAAAAAAAGAGAGGGGGGGTTTGGGGTGGGGGGGGTGGGGGGGAGGGGGGGGGGTGGGGGGGGTGGGGGGGGGGGGGGGGTGAGGGGGGGGGGGGGGGGGGTGGGGGGGGGGGGGGGGGGGGGGGGGGGGGGGGGGGGGGGGGGGGGGGGGGGGGGGGGGGGGGGGGGGGGGGGGGGGGGGGTGGGGGGGGTGGGGGGGGGGGGGGGGGGGGTGGGGGGGGGGGGGGGGGGTTTTTGGGGGGGTGGGGGGTGGGGTTAGTAGGTGGTGGTGGGATGGGTGAGGGTAGGGAGGGGGGGGGGGGGGGGTGGGGGGGAGGGGTGGGGGGAGGGTTTTAGGTGGGGGGAGCCAGCTAACAATCAACAACAAAAAGTTGTACTAATACTATTGGCACACGACAGGTAGAACCTTCACGTCAGTACCAATGTTCATCTAACAAACAGACTACAAGAATACACCGTCGCAAGACCGTTGATCCTAGATCTGAAACAATCGTCGAATGTCGTAAGTACTTTATTTGTATGTTTCAGCCATTTGTTATTGCTAATCCCATTTACTAATGACATATGTTTCATTCAGCTTTAGAAACTGCTACAATTAGCAAAGAAAAAGAATTAGATACCGGTGGTCATTACCAAGTCCCATTCAACAAAGGGAGTATTCCACTTACTTCTGACATTATTCAGCCTCCTTCTGGAAGGGTAAATGGCCCATTTACTCTTGATAATCTAAAAGCTACTTCAGTAAGGTTAACTAATCATGAACACATCGATGTGGCATACCATACACAATGTATGTACATCCTATAGTTTAATTGTTAACGTCTAGTTATTTGGAATGATTGTCTAACGCATTTACGTGCGTATGTATGTTGTTGCAGGAACCACCAGGCTAAATGTTTATTGTAAAAAAAACAGCCAGCCAACAATCAACAACTTAAAAATTCTACTACTACTATTGACACACAACAAGCAGAACCGGGACGTCGGTACCAATGTTCGTTTGACAAATAGACTACAAGAACACACTCTCGCAAGACCATTCATCCTAGATCTGAAACAATCATTGAACACCGTGAGTACTGTATTTATATGTTTCAGCTATTTGTTATTGCTTGCTATCTAATACTTTGTGTTCATTGCTATAGGTGTTTGTTGGTGTAACAGACCACAACCAGAACCTATCGAATTACAATATATGAATGGACAACCATCAACAACATCCAACAATAAGAATTCTTTATACTTTTTTTCTAAAATTGATCCTTACTACCACACCAGACTAACACTCAATACATATCTTCCTATTATAGGGGTTCCTCTTGAGTATGCCCATTTAGGAAAATGTATGTGTGTGTGCCGTCATTGTGGGGCGATGTTCTAGGAATGTGAAAAAAATGCTAGATCATCATATGCTCATGACCATGGATATAATAAATGTTGTTATGGTGGTCGTGTCATCTTACACACACCACCTGAATACCCATAGTATATCAAACAATTGTACACAGATTCCCATTTTATGGATAACATAAGGGCCTACAACCAAATGTTTAGTATGACATCGCATGGAGCTAACGTCGATAGCTCAATCAACAATGGCAAAGGACCGTACGTTTTCATAATATCAGGCCAGATTTACCACTGTATAGGGTCAATGTGTCCAGATGAAGGCAATCCACCCAGGTTCTTACAACTATACATACATGATACAAGTAATGAAGTCAACAACCGTATGGCCCATTTCAATGGTGAACACGAAGGTGGGCTAAAAAAGGAAATTGTAAAAGGCCTTATAGAGTTTTTGGATAATCATAATGCTTTAGTTCAATTATGCTCGAAACAAATACATGGAAGCCAATATACTTGAATTCAAAGTCAGATTGTATAATGTCATAGGGACTCGCCAATATGAACTGCCAACAACAGAAACGATTGGAGCAATAGTCTTTGGTGGATCTTTAGCCATGGAAAGCGAGTTAGACTTAATTGTAGAAGAACACTCATGTTTTCCCCAACGAGTTAACAAATTGCATCCATGCTACATGTCTCTTTAATTTTCGCTATTATTTGTCTACGGTGAAGAGGGCTACCAAAAAGACATGAAGTTACTTAATGTTCCAGGGTAATCTACAAAAGCCGATAAACGGATGTCAATGAATATGTATTATTCATATCAGATACACGATGGCCTCAACCACTACAACTTGCTGCTTCGAGGACGGAAACTATTTCAACAGTACGTCGTCACTGTGTATTGTGTCATTGAACAGAGCCGTCTTGATTATATCCAACAAAAACAAAGCGACATAAGGAATGAATACCTTTAAGGCTTATATGATGCCATTTTGCAACGCGACCATGATGGGAGTGACCTGGGAATGTGAACAGTATTAACTGCTTCTTTCACCGGTGGCCCACGATACATGTATGCTCACTACCTTGATGCTCTCGCAATTTGTCGAGTACATAGGAATCCATCTTTTTTATCACTTTCACATGTAACGCCAAGTGGCCATAAATTCAAGAATACATGGAATCATTTCCTCAGTTAACAACCGTAGATCGAGCCGATATATTAGACCGTGTTTTTGAGAAGAAAGTTTGAGACTACATCAAGTTTGTCCGTAATTCAAGGCCCTTTGGCGATATAACAGCATGTACCTATAAAATAATTTTATAGTCAAATATTATCGCATTTTTTCCTCTTACATTACATGTGTTAAAAAATATTTATTAATGTTTTTGTATAACATATGCAGTACTCTACACAATAGAATTCTAAAAGTGTGACCCTCTACATTGCCACTAATTATTATGGATAAGCAGCTCTTAAAAAATCCATGAAGACAATGACGTGGACAAATACATTTCAGCAGAGTTACCAGGTCCAACAGCGGATGCCGATGGATACAGAGTCATCTCAGAATTAATGATGCACAGCTCATGTGGCTTAGCAAATAGAAATGTGCCATGTATGAAGGACGGAAGCACATGCAATTGCAATTTTCCAATGCCGTATTCTGACAGAACGTACATCGACAAAGATGGATTTGTTCACTAATGACGAAGAGCCACTGGGATTAAGACAGAAAGGCAAAACGTTTGGCTCAATAACAGTTATGTTGTCCCATACAATAGAACCCTGTGTATGAGGTATTATGCACATATCAATGTTGAATATTGTGGATGGACAATGCTTATAAAGTACCTTTTCAAATATATATATCAAAAGGGACGGATCATGTTATTGCCAATGTAACAAGGCCAATAGGTGATATCACCTCCACAAGCAACGCCCCTACTATTTAAATCGATGAAATAAAAAATTATTATAGAATCGTAGAGGGGGTGAATACGTTTCTTTTATAAACTTAAGACTTTTGTATCAAACAACCAATCAAGTTTATACTACAACAACTATACTAAACAACATCAAACAAAGCATATCATCATAACACAGTATACAACACAGACATAGATGCAATGCAAACATAAATATAAAGTGATAAAGGCAAATATAAATGTAAAGCGATAAGTAAAAGAAAGTGCAAACTGGATACGATGATTTATAGTGGTTCGGCTACGAAGCTCCTATTCTCCCTACTCTACTCCCCGAGTACCCAACTCGAGAGTTACTTCACTAGATCAACAAGCTCCTTTAAGGCGGAGAAAACCATACAACGTCGCTTACACTTTTTTCGGTACTAAGCTAAATACCGAGTCCTACTTCGAGGTAGAACCAACCTAACATCGCTTACACTTTACCCGGTACTAATCTAAATACCGAGTCCTTCTTCGGGTACAACTAAACCCGTTATGTTTATGGCCCAACATAACAAACCTTGTATTTTATAGCCTAAACACATAAACCACCTAATATCTAGTTTGTTGCATAATGATTGATACACAAATGTGTATAATGAAGATCCAAGACATAATTGTCAATTGGATGTAAAAGCCTAATCTAAAACATCAAGATCACTAAGCATGATATTGTTGATGAAGATGACAAGTCTCTTGGCTTGTTGTGATGGATCTTCGTATATGTAGGTATGTGGTGGGTGATGATGGCAAGATCTTTAAGCTTGCTTGAATGGAGGATCATGTAGAATCATGCTTGCAACAAATGATAGTTAAAAGCATTATGATCAAGGGTTATTAGGTTTTGATGATATGATTAATTGTGTTTTTACATTATAAAAACTTGTTTATAATGATCTTAAATGTGTGTAATAATGTGGAAGAAAGGTTGTTAAAAGCTTGGGTTAAAAACTAAGCAAATGGGTGGTATTTATAGAAAACCCAAAACTTGGCCGTCAAGGTGCTACGGATCTAGGGATGGTGGATCCGTAGGTCGCACGGTCCAATTTTAAAATTATTAAAAAAAATTCAAATATTTTTAAATCTTTTGCTTAGATCTTTATTGTACTTATAAAATCTGATTAGATATTGTTCTAGAAAGCTTAACATTAAAATGGTAAGATTTGTTATATTAGAAAAGATCTTGTAAGATTTGTTTCCAAAAATGGTTAAGCAAGAATAATTAGTTTTGTCTTTATTCCTTAATTATTTTGTTCTATTATCTAATATGGCTAGACATGTTTTGATCTTCCAAGATTGTTTCCTAATATGGAAGATTTCTTCTAGAAGAAAGATCTTATGCTAGTTAGTTAAGTAATTAAGTTTTGTCCTATTCTCTAATGTGATTAATTACTTGTTAATCATTTTTAATGGTTTGTTAAATGGGTTGATCATAATGCAACTTAACAAACATATTCGTACCTTTTGTTTAAGCATGAGTAGACTCGAGACGTCGAGAGGTGTTGATGAATGTATGCGTTGATGAGTTGTGGTCATGCGTAACTTGCACATTTTATGTTATGTATTACAAGTTACTTGTTTGTCATTATTAAAACCAAAGGACTTGTTTAGTTTAAATATCGTAATATTTGCACTAACACACTTGAAGTAACAGAACCCAACGTATAAGCCTAGGCTTGGCATCTTGTTTACTAAACAAATACTTCAAAGCAGAATGATCAGTGTACACCACAGTTTTTGATAAAATAAGATAAGGGCGAAATTTATCAAAAGAGAAAACTACTCCGAGAAGTTCTTTTTCGGTAGTGGTATAATGTTCTTGGGCATTATTCAGCATTTTGCTAGCATATTAGATTGGTTTGAATTTCTCATCTATTCGTTTTCCTAAAACAGCCCCAACAGCAAAGTCACCAGCGTCACACATTAATTCAAAGGGCATATTTCAATTGGGAGATATTATGATAGGCGCGGTAGTTAATTTTTCTTTCGAAATATTAAATGCCTTTTTACAATCATCAGAAAAATCAAAATTTGCGTCTTTTATCAAAAGTCCGGTCACTGGTTTAGAGATCATGGAAAAGTCTTTTATGAATCTACGATAAAATCCAACATGTCCCAGGAAACTCCTAACACCTTTTACGTTTGTCGGGTAGGGTAACTTGGCTATTACATCGATTTTAGCTCTATCTACTTCGATACCCGCCCCAGAAATTTTGTGTCCTAACACAATGCCTTCTTTTACCATAAAATGACATTTTTTCCAATTCAGCACAAGGTTGGTTTCTTCACATCTAGCAAGCATTTTATCCAAATTAGCAAGACAACAATTAAAAGAGTTATCGAATACTGAGAGATCATCCATGAACACTTCCATAAAGTCTTCCATCATGTCATAGAAAATTGCCGTCATGCATCTTTGAAAAGTTTTAGGTGCATTGCATAATCCAAACGGGATTCTCCTGTAAGCAAAAGTTCCATAAGGACAAGTGAACGTCGTCTTTTCTTGATCATTTGGTGCGATTGGAATTTGGAAGAATCATGAAAACCCATCACAAAAATAGTAATATTCGTTCCCAAATAAACATTCTAACATTTGATCAATAAATGGAAGAGGGAAATGATTCTTTCGAGTTGCATCATTCAGTTTATGATAATTGATGCAAACTCGCCATCCTGTAACTGTAAAACCTAAAAATCTCAATAAGAGTAAAATGACCAAAATGCCCCTAATGAAAGAAAAATGCATAAAAGCTTAAATAAATTCATTTTAATGCTATAAATTATGAAAATGCAACAAGTAACAATTATGAAATTTATGTAAGAATAAAATACATTATGTTATACAAGAAAAATAAATACTTACGTATACATATTATGTATGCCGAATTTATATAATAGTTATATATACATTATAATTAATAAGTAAATTTAATAAGTAAAGATAATAGCAAAATAAACTTGATAATCTATAAAATCTGATTTATACTTTTTTTAAACATCAAAAAAATCCGGCCACTTTATAGAATATAGGTCTCCTATATTTATCTTAACCTTTATTTTGCAAAACCCTAAAAAAAATAGGTCACGGCTCATAAAAAAATCAAAGAGGTGGCATCCAAAATTCTCTCCAGGCCTAGAATGATTTTCTAAGGTATATTGAAGGTCAAGGATAGTGGTAAAAATAGTGAGAAAGATTTTGGAGGCTTGGTTTGATTTCGGGTATTGGTTTTGTTCGATTATCTCCACCGAATTTTATAAATCCATAGAATCATCAATAATTATCAAAGGTAATTTTATGACTTATTTTTCATCATTATAATTCAGTATAAACACAAGAAAAATAGCCATGCATGTTAATTTGATCATACGAATGAATATATGTTCGAAACCCTAATTTTGGATTAATTATGTAATCGGCATAAAAATAATTTGTAAAATTGATTTTATAATTTTATAAGGTAGCATATATCATGTAGATCTCAGATAAATTGTTGGTTAAATTTTTAAGAGGCTCGAAATAATTATTTGGGATTTAATAACTTTGCCGATTTGCGAAATAAAGAGAAAAGGAAGCAAATAATTGGAAAACGAATTAGGGTTAGGGTTTTTATATTTTTCCCAGGTCCAATACATGCTAATGAATGTATAAAAATTGTGTAATTATTGGGGAAAATGTTAATTAGGGTTTTGTGCACTTATTTGTTACCCGATTTGAGTTTTAAAAGTATAAGGGGGTGTTTTGTAATTTCTGAAACTTTGGGGTCTGATTTAAGCATGTTATTATATTTGTTATGATCTGAGAAAAATAAGTTGGGGGGTAGAAAATGTCATTTTGATATTATTTATGTAAACCTTACTATTTATAGAAACCTGCTATTTATAGAAAC
>BQNB010128991.1:0-19191 GCA_026074375.1 Tanacetum coccineum
AGATAAGGCCCAAAATCTCTTTTCTTTTCTTTTTCCTTTCTTGGGCCGATTTCTACATATACATACATATATTTATTTTAATTTTTTCTTTAATTATTAATTAATTAGTTATCTTCATTACCATAAGTTTTCATAAAACCCTAAGCTAAGTTGGGTAAACCTTTTTACATAAACGCAACTTACTAAACTTTCTAAAAATAACTTTTCATTTCACAATTTTCTTTCTATATTTAGAAAGTTTGCTACAAACTTCCATATTTCACCCACTAAACTTATCTCCAACATAATACATTTCCCATAAACGCTTAACACAAAATCATCCAACAGTTGACGTAGCATTGCATGCAATACGCCTTTCCTTTCTATTATCACTATAAGTGAATAAATGGAATACTCATCACCAAACACAAATGCACTTAAAATGAGATGATCATACACCTCAAAATGATACCATTCACCTATTCAAACCACTTAGCACACATATATTACACATAGCATACAAGAATCACACAAAATGAACTCTTAGCCATTTCTAAAGGCATCACTAACCTGATTAAATCACGGGTGTCACGCCTTTTCTCTCTTTACATTATCAGATAAACAAAACGCTTTTAATATTTCACAAACGTTTTATCAAATGGTTATTTGAGTTGGTTAACCTTGAGTATAAGAATAATTGAAAGGTGATAGCATGAAGTACAATTAGGGGTTTAACAAGTGCGAGCATTTAAAACGCCAAAGTCTTGAAGAAAATAATCTCGGGATTCTAGCGCGCTGGCCACGCGCTGACGCGTGGGCAACGCTTTGGGTGCGAATTGTTTTTACAAAACTTAGGGACTTTGGCCTATAACTACCCACCCTTGGCCTTTGTATTCCCCACCTCTTGCAAACATTCTTTCATCTCTTTTCTCTCATCTAGACCTCTAAGTCTAACACCTTTTGTGTTCTTAATCTTCTCTTCTATCATCTATCGAATAACACACATCTCCGTAAGAGAGCCACACAAGTCTCTAGGTTAGGTTAGGACTTGGTTCATCCATCTATCTTTTATTCAATCGAGTTGTAAGAGAAGTCTTGTATCCGTGGGATCAAGCCTAGATCATCAGGGATCTAGTTGGGGTTTTGGAAAGCTTCCAAGGGGAAGGATTTTAGAGTTGATAGGTTAAGTCAAATCACGGGTTCTTAGGGGTGGATTTCGAGGACGGAATACTATAGGCAGTAACTCTTTTGTGTGAGCACCAGTCTTTGTTGAAAGCCGATGGAGTTAAATTGTAATACAATTTGTAGTCCATCATAAGGATTATATTAGTGTAGTATCGAAGTCATTGAATCGCAACTGGACATACAAAATGACTAAACCCCCTTCCCGAACCAGTATATATCATGGTATCTCTCTCTCTCTCTCTCTACACTTTGTTCCTATTGCAAAGTAGATTAGTACATCACTTAGCTTTTTCAAGACTTGAAGTTTTATAAACTTCAAAGAAGTCAAGAAAACCGTATTCACCCCTATACGATTCTACACACATAAAAAACATATAAAGAAATCCAAATACCATAAGCAATACACCCTATCCCAAATCTTATATGCTGAAAACATAATCAGACTTACGACGATCAACAAAGACAAAAAATATGCCATTGATAATGGTCGAAGAACAATAACCCTACCTTCAACCTCCAGCAATTTAATAAAATTAGATAAAAAAAACCTTCAAGCAGTTCCCAAACAAACCATGCAATCAAATGACAATGAGACTTTCATTTTTCTTTTCAAAGTCACCTTATAGAACGATACAGACGTTTGTAAAGCAGAAAATCAGTTTTCTTTTTTAATTCATGTTAGGTCGTAAGATATTGAATCACACTTAGAAATCGGTTAAGCATATAGAGAATAAGAGAGGAAGGCAAGTTTTACTAATTTTCAATTTTATAAAAAAGAAAAGAGAAATGAGGGAGGAGAAGTTATTACAAGCCTTAACCCTCTTCATTACATAAAGGGGGTATTTATAAATGGCTAAGCACCTTTCTTTTATTTCCTAATTTTGCTAACTAGTCCTTAATCTTTGGTAAGTAAGCTATTTTTGACTTAAACTTACTTTACCTTATTACATGACCTACTATTACATATAAAATAAAGTCTAAACACTTCTAAATTAAATAAACCACTAAAGTATTATAATTGACACTTTTTCAATCCTAACAATCTCACCCTAAGGGTCGATTATTCTAAGCAATCCCTTCTTGAACCGAGTGGTCTTCCATTCACGTAAATTTCCCAACGTCTTATTTGATCATGATTCTTCAACCGTTCTTTAATGTATTCTTCATAGAATTGCAAGTACCTAGCATCTGCATCACTAGGACTTGGGTCAGCATACCCATACTTCACATCCTTGTTGTACTTCTTCAGCATTTCCAAAACCATCTTTAAAGTTGCATCACAAAACTTAGGAACCTCTTTAAGTATCATCACCCTCTTCTCCTTCTTGTTGTTCTCATAGATCATACCAATTACCGGTTTAGAAGTGATGGTAAACAGTTTCTTTCAATACCAGGGAATACGATTGTTGGAGCAGTTATGTTGACTTTCTACTGATAACTCTCCATGCCTAGCTGGAAATCATGAACTCTTTCACAGATGACGGTGCTTCTGATAAAGACGAACAATGATCCCAACAACCCAGTTTCTTTGTAATCTATCACTTTGTCGTTGTTCTTGTTAAGATGTTTGTAATTTGATTCTGTGACAGGATCAATATTTCCATTAGCTCTTCTCACCACAATCTCTGTTATGAACTTATGTTCATGACCCAATTCATATAAAGTTCTGATTACTTCAACAATCTTTGATTATGAGTAAACTTCTTCAGGTTTGTCTCTTTGCTGTTTCTACCTTCTGATATGATGTTGCTTTGCCTATAGATTCTTCTATTGTTCAACACTATATTAAGAATATAAATTAAACCTTCTGATATGTTTACTCACATATCTTGAAGTTCGTTCTTCTATATCATCATTAGGAAATGGTACTATAGGATACTTGTGCAATGACAGAGTATACTTCTTTGGTCTTGAGATACCATACTTCAAATAGAATAAGTCTTGGTTCAACAAAGTTATAGGTGGAGCTTTTGGATCTCTTTGGCGGCTGTGATAGACTAGAGCTGGTTTCTCTGGAGCTGGTTTCTATGGAGTTGGTAAAGACGACCTTTCCTTCTTGCTTTCCTAAATAATGTTACTCTTTAGATAGTTCTGCATCTGATCTACATGATATTGATGCTCTTCTCTTGAAATTGTTACTTAATCGTTTATATTTGAGAATTGTAGTAATTATGGAGTACTTGGTGAATATTAGCAAAAGGCGCGTATTTTGGAGCTTAAACGAAGATATTTTGAAGATTAATGATTCTGACTACCAATACGCCGTATCCATCAAGGAAGATACGTGTGGAGATCGTTTAAGCCTAACTAGGATATGTTTTACAAATAACATTAATAAGCACAGCGGAATATAAAGAACAATAATGTTATTTAACAAGGTTTTATATTCATACGTTTCCATCAAGCCCCAATTCTAGATGATCAACTCTAGAACGGTTACAATCTAACAGGGATCAAAGATCCTTGGGGCTACACACAACTTCTAGGCGTCTACTTAGAGAACTCACGCCTAGAACTCACACACACCTTTATAAGACGTCTACATATTTTCTGTGTACACAAAACTATGTGTCTATGATCTCTTTATATAGGGAGAGATCAAGACTTACAAAGGAAGATAAACATTAGACAAGTAAATCTTTTAAACATTAAGGAATATATTCTGTTATCTTTATCTTCTTAAGGAGATCTTCTAGAATCTGCATAATTCTCCACCAGCTTGTAGAATTCTTTAATTCTTTTCAATAACAAATTTTAGTCTCTTTTGATTCATTCTTTTATTTATTTTGTCTCATCGCAAATCTGATTCTAAAATCTTCACCTATTTGTAATGGATTGAACAAAAACAAACAAAGTCGTGTACGAACTTCATCATTAACAGCCAACTAAGGCTTCCCCTGAAGGTGTTTTGAGATCGTAATCATCTCCCTGAATGAAACAATATTGACCCTTAATGTAGATCTTCCTTTGGTTCCATGTCATGTCACTCTCTATGAAATAAGCTGCAAATCCTATCTCTTGTAATCCTCTCTTCCCCTTTTTAGGTACAATAATCAATAGGGTCTTGTTGACGATACACATCATTGATTCTCTGTAACAATTAGATCAAATCATTTTGATCACACTACTAATCCAGCCTTCTAATGTCTCAAAATTCCCTCCCATGATTGCTATAATAAGAATAATGAATTTAAGACAGTAGAAACTTAAACTAGCAGTAGTAATAAACAACTAGCAGTAGTAAAAAATGAAAACCTTGTTTATCTCAAGTGATGTATGTCAAACAATTATGCATGGTCAAACATTTTGGTAATAAGCTTGCCATGGAAACCCAATATGTTACCATCTCTGTGAATCTTTAAAATATCTGTATGGCTCTTTGTATATGATTTAACCGCATTGAAGAGAAAACTATAGTATTACCAACTTGATGCTGAAGTAGAAAACCCACAACTTAGGTGTTATATCTTGCATATCCATGTGACTTCAAACCGTATCACCCAAAAACCATAATGTATAAGGTGGACCGCAATTCTTGCACAATTATTCTTAATCTTCTATGAGACAACATAACCTCAAAGTGAATAGCAAATGTGGTGATTGAGCACCATAAGAAAAATCACACACCTTTGCTAGATTTTGACAAGTCTTCGTCACATTCGTTTCTAAGCACGAACAAGTTACCTCTAAATGTTGTAAGCCATTTGAGATATGATAAGCACTCAACCTGTGAAAATCCACTTCAACATTCAAATTGATGATAAATTAATCCTCTTCGTAACCAATCTAAACAATCTTAATTAAAAACGAGCATTTTAAGTGTTTAAGATACATTTTTTTAAACCAAAATTGAACTTCCCCTTAAACAAGCACTGTAGTAAACCAACAGTAGAAACCTTCTTCTATTTGGCAGTATTTAAACATAACGCGCAGAACAAACATTGGTTTAAGGCAAACAGTAGTTAGTACCTGCTAACCCTAGCGCAGCTATTAACTTCCTTTTGTGTTGCTTGTATGTATGATTGATCTCGGGGCATATACTGGACTAGTATTAACATTTACGTTGTCCGATATTTTCGAACATAAACTAGCAGTACTACGAAGCGTATTAACATAAAGCTAAACTGTATTAATTTATTTGTAGCATCAGTACAATGTATCACGCAGCCATATTTACTTCTCCTTTAATGCTAGCTCAGTAGAAACTGTGTTCTTTCCAACCATTACTAATTACCAAATTGTCAGTATTAAACATTTGTTTTTCTTGGCAGCATTTAATCAGACTGAACAACATAAACTTTTGCCACGTATTTTTCTCATTGACAGTATTAAATCTATTGACGAGCATATTAACCAAGGACAATGTACTAAACAGAATTAGATTACTGGCAGTAGTAAGTTTACTTTGCAGGACATAAACATTACTGAGCAGTATCTCGCTAACAATCTCATAGGGTAGCAGTACTAATATGATACAAACAGCACTAATAGTCCTTCTCTCATACTTTTTATGACAACTTTTTAGCGTCATTAGTAACAGCCCAACTTATTTATCGATCCATAGGCAAGAAGTCATTATGTCTTTGTGTCAGTAAGTAACCACCAACGAGCAGTACAAAACATTAAGGATACTCACGAGCATCCTTTTCTAGAGACACTTTTTCAGGTTGCTAAAACTGTAACTAATCCCTTGTCTTTGCTCTATTCTATCATCTTGATGTCGTGTGTTAGCATCCTCTTACTTGGGTTCATCGCATCAACGCAAACGATCGACTCACAAAGCTAAGTAGGGCAAACATTACATGATCACCCATTCCATGTTTTTATTAAAGTAGGATTTGTGAATACCCTAATTGCCATCGAAATTTGAACAAATACCAAAAACATGAGACATGACCTATTCCTTCTAGATGCCGGACACTCAATACACTAGTAGATCCATAAATCGAGTGCCACGAGGCTCTTATACAATTGTGGAGATTCGTTTAAGCCAACTAGGATACGTTTACAAAATAACATTAATAAGCAATAGCGGAATATAATAAGATCAATATATGATTATTTAACAGAGGTTTACTATTCTACCTTTCCATCAAACCCCAATTCTAGACGGATCACGTCTAGATCGTTTACAATTCTAACAGGGATCAAAGATCCTTGGGGCTTGAATCATTGAAAATCAATATATTTAAATACGTATATATATAAGTTATAAATCGAAAATTACTAATCAATCTTGGACAAAGATTAGTAGCAATTTCTACACAAAAATATCACACGTACGAAATCGGTAAGTAATTACCGGGTCGTTTTCCCAAAGACTTATGAAATTGAGACCTTGTTTGTTATTCGGACAATGACTTGAATTGGTTCGAAGTAGATTTGTTTTCTAAAATCCTAATAGTGACAAAAATATTAAGGGACAATTTAATCTAACTTACGATAGATAAACCCAGATACGGGAGGAAATTAGATTTTTAACTAAAATACGCAAATCGAGATATCCTTAAACGGGACTCTAAAAAAAACTAAATTGACTAAATTTAGTCCTAAAGAAAAATGATCATTTTGGTTTTTATAAGATTTAATTGACTAAAAAGCTAAGGCAAATAAAACTAGACCAAAAACGAAAGAGTTTTAAGCTAAAAATCACTAAAAATATGAACGGGATTCAATCCCGTTCTTTAAAAATCAAAATTTTGCAATTTAAACCCTACGAAAGCAAATCTAATTTTCCTAGGTTCTAAATGTTAAAAGAAAATTTTCTAAAAAAGAATTATATTTTTTTGACTTTTTTATAATTTTTTTATGAATTAAAAACGATTTTAATGAAAATTAAATATAAAAAATACTAAACTATTTATAAAAAAACTAGAAAAATTACGAAAAATAGCTTGAATGGTGAGGAGTCTAGGAAAAATACGTTCGTGAAAACAGCTTATCGAATAAGCTGTGAAATAAGCCAAAACAGCTTATTATACAAAAGAGCTCAAATTGTGTATAAGTTTTAACTAAATGAATACTCTAACGGATGAGCTATTGTAGCACAATGGTTTGAGTGTGTGTGGTGTGGGACGTGTGTGTGTGATAAAGGAGGTCATGGGTTCGAACCCCATGACTTTCCTTTTTCCATTTTTTTTATTTTTGAAAACTTATAAAAGCAAAGTTGTAAAAAAGCTAAAAATTAACAACTTTAATAAAGAAACTATTTTTGAAACCCACTCAATAAGCTGGAAAAGGCTTAAAAAGAAAACAGAAATGACACTTGACTTATTTTACTTTTTCAAAACTTAAGCAAACTAAAAGCTAAATAAGCTAAGGCAAGGACCAAATAAGCTACTATTACCCAACCTCTACACTAATGAACATATTTAAGCAAGGAATAAGCACAAAGAACAAGCAAAAAGCTAAGAAATCAAATAAGCACTTATTTAAAACTGAAATCCAAACAGACAGCATGGCAGACTTTGAGCCTATTTTTTAGCAAACAAATGGATCCTTATGGAAATTAGACTTGTACCTCTAGAAAGCTTGAACTTTAAGCTACTTAAAACAGTATTTGAAAAGTAATTTGAAAATCAAATGAGCAAAGAAAAAGCTAATAGAAAATGCTGATGTAGAGAGAGTACTAATTTTTAAGTTTTTGAAATTTTTATGAAAAGACAAAGTACTAATTTGCAGACCAAAAACAGATACTCAAATAAACTAATTAAGCTAAAATAAGCCCTATTCTATCTATATTGACCTATAAACTACTAGTGTGCTGAAAATCAAGTCCTAATATCTAAATTTACCATCTGAAATTTAAGCTAGATAAAGGCTGTTTTTTCATTTATGCTGCTGATGCACTTTGCACAAAAGTGAAACAAATCCAAATTCTAACAAGTGCAGACTAAGAGACTTAGTTTCTATACTCTAAAAACACCAAAATGAGAGCAACAGAAGTAATGAATTCAACTAGAAACCAATAGAACTAAAAATGATTACACTACTTAATCTAGGCTTAACAGATTCTAACTACTACTATAATTTTTATAAAAAAACTTGATTAAAACTACAAACAACTCTAAATCCTATCTCATAAACCTAGTTATTAGATTTAAAATGGATCCAAAAGGCCAGATGGCTTATGACAGTACTAACTCTAGTTAGTACTGTCAATAGCCAAACACCCCTTTAAAACCTTAAATCCCATATTAAGCTTATGAAAATGAGATTCAAAGCACAAAAATCAAATACCAGATAGTAGCAAGCTATAATCAAACTCAATAAGCAGATTAAAACAATCAAATAAGACAGAATGAAAAGCTACAAGCTAATGCCATATTTTTGGATTTTTTGACAGATTTTATAAAATAACAAGCAAACTATAATCTAAGCTATTTAAAGAACATATTAAGCATTAAATGATTAAAATAAGCAGTAATAAGCAGATCTAAACTACAAATAAGCATACAATAAGCAGATGAAGCAGATTAAAGCTAATAGTATAAATTTAAGCTAGAATGTAAAGAAGAAACTTACAGGAGCCTTTGCTCTAAACAAGGCTAAGATTAAGCTCAAATGAGCTATCACCAAGCTCCAGCTTATCCTTAGATAAGCTGGTGAGGTCCTGGAAGTCCTTCCATGATTGACTTCCCTTCCATGTTAAGCTGAGGTAATTTTTAGGGGTAGATTGAGTATGATAAGCTCAACTAAGCTTTTGAGAGCTTGGTTGAGCTATTAGCCAGCTTAAAAGTAGATTAAAGAACTTATGAGCTTATGTGAACAAAAATAGAGCTTATTCAAACAATTATGTATCAAAGTAAAGCATTAAGAACAATTGATCAATTATGAAAAACAGAATTTTATTACTAATTAAAACTGGTTACAAACTAAAAATAAAAGTTACATTGAGTAAAAACACTAAGCTAAAAACTGTTTTAAAAGGAAAATTACATAAGCTGATTTAATAAGCTACTTAAAAACTACTCCTCTCTCCTCCCTCTTTCCCTTACTTGCGTGTGAAAAAGGCCTTGTATTTATAGCTTTGAGAAGAAAGTTCCAGGTCTCCAAGTTAGTTAGACGCTCCTCTTGATCCACACCCTTCATTCTTTGCAATCATTGGCTCTTCAATCTTCACTGTTGGATCATTAAGTGAGCACACGGATTGCCAGAGTGGCAATCTGTGTGTCAGAGGCTTTGTGCTTCTTTAACAAATGATTTAGTGTAATTTTTCATTCCTTGTGTGTTTCTTGTAAGCCCGCGTGTCATTCCTTTGAGGAGTCTTGGCCAATCAAAAGCTAGGGATGACGTTTTCTTTGCTGAGATGGCACAAAGTACTTGAAATCTCAAAGCCATGCCATTATTTGAGATTTACCCTTTGATTTTTACACAAGGTAAGCTTGGGCACGATGAATGAATAGTAGTTTTCATTCCCGCCCTTTTTGATTTGTTGTTTGACCCAGGGGGTGTGGTGGTGTTGACTTAGGCTTGGGTATAAAAGTATTGTGCCATAGGTGAGTATTTAGGCTTGGTTATAATGAATAAAGGGTATTGTTATAAAGGTTAACGACCGTTATCCCTTTAATAAAAAGGAGATAACGGTGTTAGGGTTTAGGGTTTAGGGACTTTTGGTGAAAGTTATTTAATATTAAGGGTATTTTGAGGGTTTTGGCATTTTGTGAGTTGACCATTGTTGACCAAGGGTTGGCTTTTGATGACCTTTTGCTAGAAACTTTCGGCTCTTGTGCACTCTTTCCGTTCCCGTGTCCGTGTTTGTCCGGTTTTGACCATTTCTTGTGATTTTTGCATTATCCGTACCTACACATTCACAAACAACAAAATACATAAATACAAGCATATTTTTGCATATTTTGATCATTTTAAGGCCATTTCTGATATAGAAAGGATATGTGATTTCTCACATATCAGCTCCCACCAAGTGTTGTATCTCGTGTGCCTCCTGTTCTGCTCCAATACATGCTGATACAACCGGTACACCTTTATCAACCATAATTGATCAAGATGCACCATCTGCTAGTACATCACCAACAACTGAGGAAACACAAGCTCTAGTCATTTATCAAGGTGTTGAAGAACAAATACAAGTAATTCAAAATGCACAATTTAATAAAGATTCCTTCATCAATATTTTTACTCCAGACCCGAGTTCTGACGAATCATCATCAACGGATGTCATTCCATCAAATTTGCATCAAATCAACACACCGTTTGATTATCTCAGAAAGTGGACAAAGGATCACCCGTTGAACAATGTTATTGGAAATCCCCCACGACCGGTTTCAACAAGACGCCAACTACAAACAGATGCCATGTGGTGCTATTTTGATGCAAATCTCACTAAATTCGAACCAAAGAACTACAAGAAAGCTATGCAAAAATCTTGCTGGATTGATGCCATGCAAGAAGAGATTTATGAATTCGATCGACTTCAAGTATGAGAACTAGTACCACACCCTAATTATATTATGTTCATCAACCTCAAGTGGCTTTTCAAGGTTACGCAAGATGAATTTGGGGGAGTATTAAAGAACAAGGCTCAGTTAGTTGCTAAAGGTTACCGTCAGAAGGAAGGAATCAACTTTGAAGAATTATTCGTACCAGTTGCACGGATAGAGGACATCAGAATCTTCATAGCAAATGCCGCCCACAAGAATATGACCGTCTACCAAATGGACGTCAAGACTGCATTTTTGAATGGCGTGCTAAGGGAAGAGGTATATGTCAGTCAACCTGAGGGGTTTGTATATCAAGATCATCCCAACTACATGTACAGACTGAAGAAGGCTCTTTATGGGTTAAAACAGGATCCACATGCTTGGTACGACATGCTGTCAAGGTTTCTACTCTCCTAGAAATTCTTAAAGGGTGCTGTCGATCCAACATTGTTCACGAGGAAAGAAGAAAAAGAGATCTCACTGGTATAAATTTATGTCGACGATATCATTTTTACTTCTACAAATACTGAACTTTGTGACACATTTGAAAACATAATGAGTTCAAAATTTAAGATGTCGATGATGGGAAAACTATCTTTCTTTCTTGGATTACAAATTTCTCAAAATCTCATAGGCATATTTATTAATAAATCCACATATGCTCTTTAAATAATTAAGAGATATAGAATAGAATTTAGTGACCATGTAGACACTCCAATAGTGGAGAGAACTAAACTTGATGAAGATCCACAAGGGATACCAGTTGACCCTATTCGTTATCGTGGCATGGTCGGCTCCATTATGTATCTTATATCCAACAAACCCGACCTAGTATTTGTTGTCTGCATGTGTGCTTAGTATCAGGCAAAACCTACCGAAAAGCACCTAACTGTAGTTAAACGGGTCTTTCGGTACCTGAAAGGAACCATAAATATGGGTCTTTGGTATCCGAAGGACACCAGAATTGAACTAACAGCATACGCAGATGCATATCATGCAGGGTGTCAGGACACTAGACGAAGTACATCTGGCAGTGCATAGTTCTTGGGAGACAAATTAGTCAGATGGTCATCAAAGAAACAGAAGAGCACTACTATCTCAACTACAGAGGCAGAATACATATCCCTATCGGGATGTTGTGCCTAAATCCTATGAATGAGATCACATCTGACTGACTATGGGTTTTACATTCAATAAAATTCCTCTATATTATGATAACAAAAGTGATATCGCTATATGTTGTAACCACGTCCAACACTCAAGATCCAAGCACATTGACATCAGATACCATTTCATAAAAGAGCAGGTGGAAAATGGTGTAGTTGAACTTTATTTTGTAAGGACGGAATATCAACTTGCGGACATATTCACCAAAGCAAGATAACGTTTTGAAGTTCTACTCAGTCGCCTTGGAATGCAGAGTATGACTCCGAAAACACTCAAACGTCTTGCAGAATCAGAGGAAGAGTAATTCTGTACACTCTTCATGTATCCTATCTATATACTTATTAAAAAATCCAAAAATATTTTCCATTTTTGGTAAAAAATTATAAAAAGAAAATAGAAAAATATAAAACTAGAAAAACAAGAAACAAAATTAGAAAATTGAAAAATCCCAAAAAATTTACATGCAAGTGACTTTGGAAATCGATAAAGATTTAACTGGCCTTTAGAAATGACCATATCAATAATGACACATAAAGGTTAAAATAAAGTTCGAGCAAATTTCAAAATTTTTCAAAACCATGTCAATAGGCTTACTTAAACAACGGTTTTCAATTTAAAGAAATATATGACAAAAAAGATGTTTGTCCTCTCAACGGGAAAAGAATTTTTTTCGGGCATGAACTACTTTATGTTCATGTAAATGGCTTATGTATACTTTGGTACACAACCTGAGCTCTCTAAAAGGGAAATGTACACTTCAGTGCATTTTGTCCATAAAAAGAAGATAAATCTTCTTTAACCCGAACAATTTATCTCAAATATATTGATTTTCCGAAGTCATGTACGGGTAACAATGAAAATGTGTTGTATTAAAATCAGAATCAGTTTTCGACATCAAAAAAAGATTTTCAAGAAAATTCGACCACTCGAACAAACACAATAGATCTTTAAATAGAATACAGGTCTTTGTTTGAGGGGGAGAAAGTGTTTTCAAATAATCTTCAACAAGTCATGGAAAAAATACGAAAAAGTTTTAACGTAACGGATAATAATTTGAGGGGAGTGGTGGGTTAGGGGTGGTGGTGTCTAAAACATTTTAACTCCAAGGGTTTAAGTTGTCATAAGTTAATAACTTTAAGGGCTTAAATATAATTTCAAGATTAGTGGCTTAGGCTTAAAACTACATAAACCCCAATATTGCTAACACCTTACAGTTTTTTAAAAAGACTTAAGAATGTTTTTGAAAATAATCACATAGGTTTTAAAAGCCTTGAAGTTCAAGATATCTTTGAAAAAATGTAGTGGTAACTACATAAATCAAAAGTGTACCGAGTATAATTTTTTGAGAATTTTTCAATAAATTTAAAATCTTTCAAAATTGTGTACTCAACACTATATCATGCCCTCAATAATTAAGGGGGAGCTAAAGAAAATGTTCCAAGAAAATTATTATGGAAAACTAGAAGAGGGGAGGGTTGAATAGTTTTCTTTTATTAAGAATAACTTTTTAAACTTTTGTTATGATCTTATGTGAAGTTTACACAATATTGATGTTTGGTTTGAAAATAAACGTAATGCAATAAAAGTAAAGAGTTAGAAAGAAAGAACCAAGACGCAAGCGTTTATAGTGGTTCGGCTACATGGACACCTTCCTTGCCTCACTCCACTCCCCGAGTCACCTACTCGAGAGTTAGTAAACACTAGTCACCAAACTCCTTTCAACCGGCGAAGAAGCCTCACAACGTTGCTTACACCTTTTAACGGTACAAAGCTAAATACTGAATTCTTCACACAGTAGAATCACACCAATATCACTACTCTTAGTTTACAAAGAGGATGAATACAACTATAACTACTATATGATGTACAAGAATAAGAGGTATGATATTGACAATGCAATGGAGATGCGAAACAAGACACTGGAGCTTGATCGTCTCAAAGGGGTGTTTGGCAATTTATTACTTGAAGAGAATTACCTACAAATGCTAAAAGAAACTAAACAAGAACTGATAAGAGAAGTATGATCAGTAGATTAGCGAGTTTTTAGTTGGAAATGGGTGAGTAAAATATGAGAAATGGCTTGGTATTTATAGCCAAAAATCTATACTGTAGCCCGGTTCTGCCAGTTCTATTGCAGAATGGAACCGGCCAGTGTTCTTCAAGGGAACCGGCCTACAGTAACCAAATTCGGATTTTAGAATGCAAAATCTTGAGAGATCACATGTAATTTTGTAAGAATACCCTAAGATATGATGCATTTGATGATGTCATTAATGATGTAAATAGAATTTACACAATTTACCAATATTTCTAAGTATTACTAAAAATGGAAAGGTAAGAGTTATGTGTAGTTAAAGTAGTTTACTTTCAACATGATTTTATTATTTGTTATCAATAAAACATAGTAAGATCGTAACATAGAAATAAATGTTTTTATCGGTTTATTTGTATTAACAATCTCCTCCTTTTTGTTGATGACAAAATATAAAACTTATTGGAAGTAAACTAGCCAAATTAAAGAATGAATTATGATTATGTATTATGTTAAGTTCTATTTTACTTCCTTTCTCCCCCTTTTTTTCAAAACAAAAAAGATTGAAGACATAATTCTAGTTAGAAGAGTAAGAGAGGTAAAGGTAAGATCGATATGAGTCGATGATTTGTAATGCTTTCGCCTTGATGGGAGTACTCCCTTTTTGAAAGGCATCAATATATTGTTTTTTGTCATGAAGTAGATGCAAGATTGTCTTGAATTGGTGTGAACTGAGATCCAAAACTCCCCTTTATTGGAGGTGTCCATTCTTAGCTTGAGGAGATCATAAGTGTGATGTAATGCTACAAAACAAGGGTGTTAGTTGAAATAAAATAAGCTCCCTTTGCTTTAGAAGTACATACAAGGAAAATGTTAGAGGCCAAAACATAAAAGTGCTTTTGTAAAACCGGCCTAGACAGTTCTGTTCCATAAATAGAACCGACTTTGACAGCCGAGGGAACCGGCTGCTGCAAAAAAAAAGTCAAAGATATGAGTTTTTTAAAATGGTTATTCAATATTAGGAATATTATGCAAGAAACTGAGAACATAATATAATTATCTTTGATCATAATAGTACAATTATTCATCATAACACAAATTAAGAGTACAAAAGATCCTTAATTAGCGTTACACAATTTTATTCTACTTCTAATTCCCTAGTCTAGTAATTGTAAGCAAGAACATTGAGACGATCTAGGATGTGATTGAGAATGAAGCGCATTTCATCATGAAGGGTGTCAACAATGACTTGAGTGCGTTGACAATGGTCACACAACATTTCATGAGTGAGCATATAAAAGGGGTTATTAGGTCATATAGGCAAAAGTTGTGGTGGTAAGGGTGGAAGTTGTGGCGGTAATGGTGGGAGAGGTGGTTCCATGGCTAGAAGAGATTAAGGTTGGTTTGCCAAGCATTCAATTGATTCAAACGAGGGTCAAGGTGGAGGAGGATTTGTGGTTCTGGGAGGTAGATCTTCTAGGGAATCAAAGAATGCATGTGGAGAGGTAGGAGGGGTTGAAAAGATGAGCTCTACAGGGTCCAAGTTTATGGTTAGAGGTGAGGAGTGTTTGGAAGGTTGTGTTGGTGCCGGTAGAGAGGAGGTCAACGGAGGTGGAGAAGATTTTGGGGTGAGCAAGAGTTTGCTTGGTGAGATTCCCGGTGTTGTAATTAGTGAGAGTGGCGAAGGAACATTTAGAGATGATGGAGGAGCCATTTGGTAATCGGTTGGAGGTGATAGAGCTTGATATGGAGGTAAAGACGGAAGAGGGTTGCTAAAGCAACAAGGTCGAACGCTAATCCTAGCGGTACTTTTAATGTTACTTGCAGGTTTCTTTTCTTTGTTTGACTTAGGCATTGTCTATTTTGGATAATTACATAAGAATAATGGTGTTTGGCACAATCCATTTTATAGTGTAATAATTTGAATGAGTGAATGTTTTACTTGATATTTTGGTGAAAATCTAATCATTAGATATGCCTAAAGTCAACTCCTAGAACTTAAGATCAGATAGAGAGAATTTGGTGGAAATTAGTTGTGGTAAGAACTCGAAATTCATATTTGAAAAACCTGCATAGTGTTGCTGATTCTGCCGGTTCCTTTTGCAGAAGAGAACCAACTTCGTATTTGAAGGGAACCAGTAATGACAGAAGTTGCAGAAGACACAATATTTCTAGTGTGTACCTACATGAGACGATGTGCAAGAAATAGAATCCTAGACTCAGAGAGAAAGAGAGTGGAGATACATACCTTTGCGCATTTTAGGCGTTGGGTTTCATGAGACCGAGTCCTGTCTAAGAAGGTTAAAAGGTTCTCGTTTGAGGGGTTTAGTTAGAATATCAGCTATGTTGTCTTCGGAGGAGACCTTCTCAATTGAGATGTTCCCTTTTGAACATTGTCACGAAGGAAGTGATGATGGTTTCAATATGTTTGGTATGCGAGTGGAGAACGGTATTTTTGCTTAGGTCGATGGCACCTTTATTGTCACAAAGGATGAGTATATCATCTAAGACAATGTTATAGTCAACTAAGGCTTGTTTCATCCATAAAGCTTGTTGGCAAGCTTTTCCGGCGAAAACATACTCGGCTTCGGTGGTGGAAATGGCTAGGGCGGTTTGCTTCTTGGAGAACCACGATGTGAGGCAACATCCCATGAATGTGCATACATCGCTTGTGATTTTGCGATCGACATAGTCTCCCGCATGATCAGAGTCGGTTTAAACAATGGTTTCTACCCCCGTTCCTTTGAGATACCATAATCCTAAGTGAGTTGTTACCTTAATGTATCTAAAGATCCGTTTTACCGCTTCTAAATGAGAGGTTTTGGGAGCTTCTTGAAAACGGGCGCATAGACAAACACTAAACATGATATCCGGCCGACTTGTCGTGAGATAGAGTAAACTACCAATCATGCTACGATACTTTGTGTTTTCAACAGATTCGCCGCCTTCGTCCTTGGTGAGTTTATTTTCGGATGACATTGGTGTTTTGATAGGTTTTGAGTCTTCTAGACCGAGTTTCTTAAGCATTTATTTAATGTATTTGGATTGGTTGAAGAATATGCCATCTTCTAGTTGTTTAATTTGTAAGCCAAGGAAGAAATTTAACTCGCCCATCATACTCATTTCGAACTCGACATGCATGATTTTAGAAAATTCGTCGCAAAGCTCTTGACAAGTTGATCCGAATATGATGTTGTCCACGCATATTTGGACAATAGTGATATGTGAGTCTCTTTTCTCGGTAAATAAGGTGTTATCTACCAATCTCATAGTGTACTTATGTTTTAAGAGGAAAGCCTTAAGTCTATCATACCAAGCTTTGGGTGCTTGTTTGAGACCATAAAGAGCCTTTTTGAGTTTGTACACATGATTAGGTTTTTCAAAGTCAACAAAACAAGGAGGTTGTGACACATAGACTTCTTCATTTATAAAACATTTAGAAAAGCACTTTTGATGTCCATTTGAAAAAGTTTGAAATCGTTTGCACAGGCATACGCAAGAAGAATTCTAATAGATTCCAATCTTGCTACAGGAGCATATGTCTCGTCGAAATCTATTCCTTCTTGTTGGTTGTATCCTTGTGCGACAAACCTAGCTTTGTTTCTAGATACTAAATCATTTTCATCTAATTTATTTTTGAAACCCAGTTTGTACCAATGACGGTTTTTGATTTTTAGGTGATGGGACAAGGTTCAAAACATCATTTGCAATGAATTGGTTTAATTCTTCTTGCATAGCTATTATCTAACTTTTGTCTTTAATAGCTACGTTAATATTTTTTGGTTCTACGGATGACACAAAATAAAACAAGTTACTTTGATTTTGTGCTTGAGACTTTAAGGTTCTTTTGTTTAATTTTCCTATGACCTTTTCCAAGGGATGGTTTTTGGATTATTTGATGTTTACAATTTCATTGTTTAATGGTCCATTTTTCTTGTCTTCTATTTCTTCTACTTGGTTTTCTATGATTTGACTTTCAATTATATCATCATCTACTAAAGGTGATGATTTAGAAAGAGGACTTTCGTCGAATCTTACATTTAAAGATTCTTTGACTTTCATGGTTTCTTTGTTTAAATTTATATAAGCCTTGCTATTGGAGGAATATCCTAAAAATATGCCTTCGGTAGATTTAGGATCGAATTTAGTAAGATAGTCTTTAGTATTAAGAATAAAACACTTGCTTCTGAAAACCTTAAAATATTCTAATGACCGCATTTTACCTTTAAAAGGTTCGTAAGGATTTTTTTTCCGAGAAAGGGCCTAATTAATATTCTATTAAGTATATAAGTAGAAGTGTCGACGACATTACACCAAGACGTTTGAGGGATAGATTGTTCATTTAACATATTTCGACTCATTTCTTGAAAAGTTATATTTTTACGTTCAACTACCCCATTTGATTGAAGAGTGCGTAAAGCTAAGAAATTGTGAGTAACTTTGTTTGCATCAAAGGCTTTGAATTGCACTTCGTTGTCAAACTCCCGATCGTGATCAGTACGTATTAACACAATGGGACGACCTTGTTGAATATGATTTTTCTTACTTAAAATTTCAAAATGATCAAAAGCTTCATTTTTGTTTTTTTAAAATCTAGTCCATGTATACCTTGAATAATCGTCCATTATAACCAAGGTGTAGAAGTTGCCTCCATAACTTTGGATAGCTGACGGACCAAACAAGTCCACATGTAAAAATTCTAGACACCTAGTAGTAGAAACCATACTTTTAGCCTTATGGCTAGCATGGACTTGTTTTCCTATGTTAAAAGCATCACAAAAATTATTTTCAAATTTTAGTTTTGGTAGGTTTCTAACAAGTTCTTTAAATGATAGCTATTGTATAATTCGCATATTGGCGTGACCCAATCTTCGATGCTAAAGAGTCGAAGTATCATCTATATAGGTTAGACAAAGTTTATCTTTAGGTGTGTTACCAATTTTCATTACATATAGACCATTTTTTCTAATCCCTCTTTATATGGTAATGTCGTCTTTAAGTATTTCGCTACCGGTTTCACTAAATACTACTTTTCACTTTTTAACACATATTTGACTTATGCTAAGCAAGTTAAAGTTGAGATTATCAACATGACTAACATCATTAATAGTTAGGGAGTTATAAGTAATCGTACCTTTGCTGATGTTTTTTTCTTTTTCCGTTACTACCAAACACTACGTTACCTCCGTCACAAGCTTTTTTAATTGGAGAATAAGCTCTTGTTTCTAATCATGTGTCTTGTGAACCTACTTTCTTTGATCCATTCATCCGGTTCCAATTTTACCTTTAGACACACCTAAAAGCATGGAACAACTCAAGCGTTTGGTCCCCAATATCTCATGGGTCTATTTGCGTTATACACATAGTTTGTTTGGATAACAAAACGAA
>BQNB010128992.1:0-19191 GCA_026074375.1 Tanacetum coccineum
AAAACCGTCTTTTAAAAAATCGGTTTTTAAAAAAACTGATTTCGGTTTTTTTTTTTTTTTTCCCGGTTCGGTTCATGAATCGGTTTTTCTGTACACATCTACTCACAAAGTAAAATAACGAATTGTAAGAGTATTTGTAATTAAAATACACCCTTTCGTAATTTATTTAGCTATAAAGTGAGGGTTTATCCAAACTAAATTTACATGTTATATAACTTATTAATTCTTTGACAAATATGTATTTTTCATTAAATTGCACGTAAATTTACATTCGATTTATGTGCAAATCACTGTAATTAATTGCGTTTTATGATGAAATGTGCAATTGTGTGTAAACCACAAGGACGATTTATGTAATTAACATAAGTTTTAATGCGCGAAAGCTATTCGTCCCATAATTAATGTCCATGTTTTCTTTTTCTGGTTGTTTCAAATTAGTTGTCCATTTTAAAAAATATATAAGGAATTTATATTAAGTTTACCATGTTATTCTCATTTAAGATTATTATTACAAAATTTAAATAAGTTATAAATGAGTTGGTTAGGGTAAAATTGTCATTGTTCAAAAGGTAGGAGAAAAAAAGCTGTAATAATGATATTTTTAATAAATTGTTTGTTTTTTGTCGATAGATAATAATTATGAGACGGTGAGAATATATTAAATTTCTTCAAGTTAATATCAGATCCGAATCCAAGTATTTTAACAAAAATCTATTTGTTTATTTGTCTATTATACTTTTATACTAAAGGGCAGGATTACCAAATCGAGGTCATTCAATGCGTTTATTAAAAACTCGGGTGACCCGTTTCTTATCTTTCCCTCCGTGTCTCTCTCTCTTCTCTCTCATTTTGCATACACGTGTTGGGGTACGTGTTTCGTTCTCCTTTTCTCTTTCACATTAACAAAACACACACAGAGAGACATAAACCAAACGGTGGGTGGCAGTCTATTTGGTGTGTTTTTCATTTAGGTACCTGAACCTAAAAATATAATCTTACTGCATCTAAAGTAATTGTTAGATTTGGGGTTTCATTTTGGGGGAACCATCCACTATCTTTCTGCCTTATATCAAGAGTGATGCCTTTTTTCGATTAGTTTTGATGGTGTTAAGATGTGGAAGATTAAGGCTAATCAAAATCCCAAAACATGAAGAAAGGTACATATATGCCTTTTTAATCTTATTTTTTTCAAGTTTAGCAATTATTATGACATATACATATGAAAAAATTGAATTTTGAAATTAGTGTTTTGTCATGAATTGGGGTTTTTGTTAATTTCGTTTTTTTAATTGATTTTAGAGGTTTTTTATAAACTTTGGTTTTGCTTAATTGAGCTTATGGCTTTTTCATATGGCTAATCAAAATCCCGTCTCTTCTCTCTCATTTTGCATACACGTGATTTGAAGATGTTTGGATTAGCTTATTTTCTAGCTTATCAACTTATAATGTTCATATGATTTGTTTTAGTTTTATCTTATTTGACATGATTGTTTTATGGTGTTCAGGTTTTTTTATGAGAATCAATGTGCCTTGAGAGAGATGGAGATACAATGTGGGAAATACTTGCGAATGGCTATTGTTATATTTAAAGCCATGTAACTATGGCGGGGCAAATTATTATATTTGCAGGCATGTACTACATTTATGGATGATTTACTAATTTATGAGTTGAAAATGCAATAAGTCGTTCGATCATTAAGGGTGAAAGCGACCCGTATCTTGACGGGGCATCACGAAATTGTGTTTGCAGCCATGGCGGGTCGGCTACCCATTTATCCGGTCCCACATTCACAAATCTGAGCTAATCGGTTTACTCAGGATTCATACAACTGTATCCATTTGTTGAGTGACGCATCGTTCTCTTTGTTGCCACCATTCATGGTGCGTGGTGTAGTTGATTGGTGTGTCACGGTCAGTGGATTAGGTCGGTGACTGACCTGACCAAAGAGAATGCAAATAACAGGTTGCATTATTGATCTTAGTATCTTTTGGTGATGCATCTTCTGGAATGTGAGAGTTTTTGCTCTTAACTTGGGCTGCCTTTTGTTAAGGAGAGACACATATGTAATGCGTGTTTCCTGGCACGTGTTTATGTTGTTGCTTTGAAACCACAGTTGTAAAAGGGTACAGCTGCAAATTAGCAGCACTATCCGATGCCGCCGATTACTTCGTTGCCACTGTCGACGGTGTGTGGCGTTGTTGATCAACGTGCGACGTTTTGAAGCAGTTTTTATAAGGTGATAACCATACCGGTTCTAAAAGGCTGTGATGATGACATGTGAGCTTCCCTAAGCGGATTCGATTAAATTTGGACTATGTGCACCTTGGCGTGGCAAGCTTGCTAAGCTTGCAGCCATGACGGCCATATCTTCATATCCGATTTCTCACTTATCTGAGCCTCAAATAATAAAATAATTACTTTCTCCGTTCCCTTTGAGCGAAAAGTTAATGGCTGGCGTGTAAGAAGACACCTTTTGAAAGCATGCCTTATACTGAGTTTCTTTGTTGCGAAGTAGAAACACTGTGATTCCTATTGACTTGATCGGGCTATGCTGGCAACATCCTCTGTTCAGGTGTCCCGGTTTCTGGAATGACCACGAAGATGTAAGCTACATTCTTTAAACCTTGACCCTTTTTTACTTTTGTTATTTTAAATTTAAGCTATCAGTATGGTTAGCGTTTTCATATCTAGGTATGCTCATTGCATAGTTTAAAAAGCCTCGACAAGTATATAAAATGGATTTAATGCCTAAAAGACCCTACACATGTTTTTTTGAATAGTTTTAAAAATATAATAGTATACCTTATTGACTCCTTGGACCATACTCGCCGGACCATACCCGCTGAATCATGATCCATGAACCATAAGCCCTAAAAAACATCAGCAGCTATTGCCAAAGTTGACAAGTGACAACCATAAAAGTTTTCGGTTGGATACTGGGTCAAAACGCGAGTATTTCATGTGGGTTAGATTGAGATAACCATTATCACAGTCATTTTCGTATATCCAAACACTCCATTTGTATAGCCGAAAGAAAAGAATCAGGCACACACCATTGTAATATATATTTGTTCGTTTGCAGGTGACGACGCCATTTCTTTTTAACTTGATTCCTGCGGTTGCACATCTTGGAGTATTACCAGGTCGAGGGAGGTGGGTCATTGGTATGCGTTTGTAAGCACTAGTCAAATTTATATATATATAGTATTAATCCCGTGAAAATTCTTTCCAAATTACTTCTCAAACAAGAGAAATAAAAGGATAAAATCTCACTTAAGAAAACACAATATGTATATTTTTAACCGGGAAGTATTTCTTCTCGGGTCGTATCCCAACGAAGTCGTGAATTGAGATTCGGGAATAATTCGGATTCGAGTCAAGAATGAATAAAGGATTTTTGAATTTTGAATTACACTACGAATTTAATAGCACAAACTAAAAACAATTAACTAGCACGAAATTTTAATACACGAAAATTAAAAACGTGAGCTAAAACTGAAATTTAAAATCTAAGGCACTACTTTTAACAAATTTTATACCTAAAAATCACAAATTTAAAAAGAAAATTTTAGGAAAAAGAATTAGAATTTTTTAACTATTTTTGAATTTTTTATGAATTTTTAAAGAAAAATGAATTACTAAAAATAAACTTTTTCTAAAAATTAAAACTAAAATTCTATTTTTATTTTTCAAAAATACTAGAATTAAAAAGAAAATTATCACAAAAAGAATTAGATTTTTCCAAACATTTTTCTATTTTCTATGAATTTTTTAAGAAAAAGAAATTACTTAAAATCTATTTTAATTTCTAGAAAATACAAATTTAACTGGAAAAATAAAGAAAAATGATTTTTAACTACTTAAAATGTGCAGAAAACTAAAGGAATAAAAATGCCCAAATTTTATAAACCAATTGAACCCTAATTTTGCCAATTAAAACCTAAAACCTAATTTTATTAAAACTAAAATTGAAAATATTAAAACTATTTTATTATACTAAAAAGACAGGGTAGAAAATGAAACAAATGAAAGTAAAGGGTAGGCGGGGTAAATAACAAAAATTTACACTACAGTTAAAACAGACAACCTCTTACTATTGAAAAAGTACCAATTAGACCCTACGATTATGCTTATTTTTGGCTTATCTAAAAAATAAAAATTAGCTAAAACTTAAAACTACAAAGTTGAACTTGAGCTTATACACTACAACTTTAATAAAAGCTCTTTGAACTTTTATCAACTGAATAAGCTAGAAATTAAGCATTTAAAACTGAGTTACAGTAACTAAAGCTTTGCTTTGAAAATTTAGCTTTTCTAGTATTTGGCTTATATCTAGCTTATTTCTAAATGAAAATAAAAACCAAAAGTTGCTAAATGAAGCTTATGATATGCACTAGGAATATCTAAAAAGAAATAAGCTACAAGTTAACAAGACTAATGAGAAAATTGCTATTAAAAAGTGCAAAATTCAGCTTATAACTGAAATTAAGCTAAACCTAATAAGCTAACTAGCTTATTACTAAATCCTAAAAGCTAATATTTTGGAAATAAGATATTCTATGACTATTGAGTACACCTAGCTAAAAGGCTTTTTAACATAACAACTAGAAATGAGAAATCTAAAAGATATAAGCTAGGAATCTCATTTGCTGCTATACTACTTTTGCAGGTACAAATAAGCTGAACTTAAAAGCTTAAAATGAAATCTAAATGATGACCTATGTAAATCTAATGGAGTACTAATTAAATGCTTAATACTAGTTGCCTCTCATGGTTCGTAGGTCGTCTCAGTACATAAATGGACTATATATGTAGTAAATCGAAAATTAGTCACATGCAACGAAAAAAAAAGCTTCAGTATATAAGATATGCTCCCACTGAAAACACGTCCTATGTCACGTCTCCTACCACAAACAACCCCACAGTTCCACTCGCAGAGTGTGCGTAAGTTATTTCTGTTTACCCAATTCGGCTGCATGATCTCTGCCATCACTCCCGACGGTTCCTACGCACATCCTCACTCCACTCATGCAGGGCTAAATGTCTACTTTAAAACTCATACACTAACTTAACTAATTGTATCTAAGTGAACTCAACCAAATTTGAATTCTAAAATGCTTAAAATCTCTTAAGTCTAAAACTACTTAACTCCTTAAAGTGCCCTGGTGCTAGAAAGGCTTTTTAAACTCTAAATTTAGTAATTCTACAAACTAACTTTTAAAATCTACTTAAAACTTGTTAACTTTGATAAACTCAACTGTATAAAGAGCTTTTCAGGCATTTTGTTGACTTTGTAGTGTCACATGCCACCTTAAACCCAAACATCTAGTTCCATACACGGTGTTCCAAACTATTTTTTATCTAAATTATTTTTTAAACTAAAACTGCTAAAACTTTATAGCTACTCAGACTAAAAACTTGCCTAGTTAAGCTAATTGAAGCACTAAAAAATTTAAGCTTCATTAATAGTTATAAGCTTGTTTATCAGCTAGCCAATTATACTAATATGACATAACTTAAAGGAAATTACAAACTACATGGATTTTTAGTATAACAGCTTTAATGTCATTTTGTATTTATAACAAACTAAACAATATCAAACAAATTAAGCTCTACAAAATAGTAAAGCGATAAGATTACTAATGCATCAAGCTTCAATGCTAAAACAAAAAAAATGGAAAGGAAGGAATGTGAAACCTAAAATTTGAAATCTCTGCCCTAGGCACTCTATCTGAATGAGTGGCTTTAAAACTCAATTTCCTAACTAGCACCTTGCTTCTAAACCAATAAGCTATAAGCTCATTAAGCTGATTTGAGCTTATTCTTCCATAAGCTTCCAAATTTGAATCAACTTGAACTAAAATGGATAATTTTGAAAACTAATAGTGTCAGAATCAGTATTAAAAAGATTTTTATAACTGGGAACTTGACCGTTAACGCCAACGCAAGTTGTTGTTTTTTATATATGATCAAGACGTGTGTAAATAGTTGTATCTTTTTCATGGTAACGGCCGGGAAAAGTGTCTAGCAACTTGTATCTTAGACTTAGTCTATTTGTTTTGTAATTTTTATTTAACAACAATTTATTTCCCTTTCCTAACCATTAACCATGGGTTTTACGCGAATGAGGATGTGATCGAACATGGATGTCTATTTTGTCGTTACGGCCATGTATGCATGATTCAGCTGCCTTGTTGGTTTATTACTATTGGTTAAAGTTAGAAGATCTTTACCCTATATTATTCTTCATCCTAACCCTCGGTTAAACTCGAATGAGGATGTGATCAAACACACATGTTTATTTTGTCGTTACGGCCATGTGTGTGTGCTTCAGCTGCCTTGTTGGTGTGGTACTTTTGGTGAAAGATTGTAGAATGATCAATCCTAAGCCTTATTATAAAAACATATTTTACCTTTATAAACTTGTTACTCCTTAGCTCTAGTGGTGGAGATGTGTATCCTTGCCAAGCCTATGATAGAATAATCATCCCGATCGAGCAATTGAGCGAATTAGTTATATGTTACCACATAGATTAGTTGAGTGATTTGAGTGTTTTCATCTTCCTATTTTATGAGGTGTTTGGTTGTGTACTTCGAAAGGCTACTTGAGGACAAGTAGGATTCAAGTAGGGAGGATATTTGATGACATTAAATAACATAACTTTTATAGCATCATTTATCTCATGAAAATAACCCATTTTATATAATTATTGCAATGAATTGTTACTTAATCGTTTGTATTTGAGAAATGCAGTAATTATGGAGTACTTGGTGAAGATTAGTAAAAAGGCACGCATTCTAGAGCTTAAACAAAGACATTTGAAGATTACTGTTCTGACAACCAGTACTCCGTATCCATCAAGGAAGATATGGCGTATCTGTGCCTGCACTTCACAAAAGACCACGAAAGAAACAAGATCAATACGCCGTATCCAGGGAAGACCAATACGCCGTATTCAAGCTATGGAAATAAAATATTCTAGAAGATATCGAACGTGGTTCATACTCCAAGAAACCCCTAATACGCCGTATCAAATCCTTCCGATACGCTGTATTGAGCTTTTTCCAGACCTTATAAATAGAAAACTCAAAAACTAGTTTTAAGTGTGCTAAATCATATTTTTGATACCTAAACCATAAAAGTCGATTTTTAGAGGAGAAGAAGAGTAGAAGAGATCTTGCAACGTAATTAATTCCATAGGAAACAACTTGTAATCTCCTATACTCTTGTAATCGTTCAGTTTTTGGTATCATTCATTAACTCAGTTAGTTTACCTTGGCTAAATTATTATTCTTTTATTGATGATGACGTTTGAAGGCTAATACCTTTGGGTATTAGCCATTATTATGAAGATCTGAATGTTTGGTTTGTTTATCTTAATTGCTTAATTTATCATTGATTGCTTGTTTATGTTTATCAGTTTATACTTGTTTACGTGCTTTTGTATGCGACCTATTATTCAACTAGATCTAGTGATACGGACCAAGTAATCTAGATGTCGGGATGACTCTCCATATAGTGATTTATAAATCTAGACGAATAGGATCACAAATAATGACCTATCTTTGCCCTTAGATTGTGAGCTTAGTTGGACTGGATGCGTTTAATTGTGACAGAATTCTACGTGTCTAGGTTTAAAGAAGAAGTACCACCTTAATCTTAAGAATGATATGTCGCCTCGAGATAAGTAATCATTGCACTAAATAAACAAACCAACGTTTTGATTGGATTAATAATGGTTAATACAGTTTTCTTATATTTGGCTAGACCGCTCTTTTATCTTTTGTTAATTTGCTTGCGTGTGTTTTAGTGTCTTAAGTTGATTCTAGTCACCACAAAACCCATGCAAGTCTCTCAGGCTGAAAACCCCCTTATCTGTTAGATTTAGGATTAACATAGGTTTAGCATAGGTTTAACATGGAATAGAATTAACTTAGTTTAGATAAGCAAAATATTAATAAATTGAAAGATTGTTTCTCGCTCTTAGTGATCGACACCCTACTTACCACTAAACTACCACCGATCGGGTACACTGCCTGTTAAAGTGTTGTTTTTGGTTAAGTCAGCAAAATATAAATTTAAAACATGAACCATTATAACTAAAACCTCACAACGACACATCAAGTTTTTGGCGCCGTTGCTGGGGAGTGAAAATTTAATCTTGATTTTTATTTGATATTTTGGTTTTTAACATTAGTTTAATCTAACCCTTAGGATTAGTGTAATTTAGATTAGTATATAATTAATAATTTTAGACAAGAACGTGTGTCCGTTTTCTCAAAATGAGGCCAAGGTTAGTTGCTCAAGGCTATAATCCAACAAGAGGCAATCATTATGAGGAAACTTATGCTCAATTGCTAGACTTGATTCCTATTATGATATTATTAGCTTATGCTTGTGCTTAGATTTTAACTATTCCAAATGGATGTAAAAGTGCATTCCTGAAATGGTTTTATCAATGAGGAGTTATACTGGGCACAACACTAGTATTACAATGATTTCGTAAAAACCTAATCATTTTTTATAAATTAAAGAAAGCTTTATACGGTCTTAAACAAGCACCCAAAGCTTGGTATGATATATTAAAAGCTTTTCTTATTAAAATGAATATAAAATGGGAATGGTAGATAACACTCTTTTTACTAAGAAGAAAAGTTCAAATCTCATCATTGTTCAAATATATGTTGATGACATTATATTCGGTTCGACTTGTTAAGACATGTGTGATGAATTTGCCAAAATCACGCATGACGAGTTCGAGATGAGCATGATGGGTGAACTTAACTTTTTTCCTTGGATTACAAATAAAACAAATGAAAGATGGTATTTTCTTTAATCAATCTAAGTATATTAAAGAAATGCTTAAGAAATTTGGTCTAGAAGATTCTAAACCAATGAAAACCCCCATGTCCTCCGATACTAAACTCACGAAAGATGAAGAGTGTGAGTCGGTAGATAGTACCAAGTATCGAGGCATGATAGGTAGTTTATTATACCTAACGGCAAGTAGGCCCGATATCATGTTTAGTGTCTGCCTTTGTGCCCGCTTCCAAGAGGCTCCTAAAACCTCTCACCTTGAAGCGGTTAAGCGTATCTTCCGATACATTAAAGGCACTACGCACTTAGGATTATGGTATCCTAAGGGGACCGGCATAGAAACCGTAGTATATGCCGACTCTGATCATGCGGGAGATTATGTGGATCGAAAGAGCACTAGCGGTATTTGTACATTTGTGGGATGTTACTTGACATCTTGGTTCTCAAAGAAACAAACCGCTCTTGCTATATCCACTACCAAAGCCGAATACGTAAGCACCGGAAAGGCATGTCAACAAGCACTATGGAGGAAACAAGCTCTCATCGACTACGACGTACGACTCGACGACGTTCCCATCATGTGTGATAACAAAGGCGCGATTGACCTTAGTAAAAACCCGATGCAACATTCTCGTACCAAACACATCGAAATACGTCACCACTTTCTTCGTGATAATGTCCAGAAAGGACATATCTCAATTGAAAAAGTGCTGTCAGTCGACAATATTGCTGACATTCTTACTAAACCCCTTAAACGTGAATCTTTTAACTATCTACGTCTTAGTTTAGGAATGATGTAACACATTCCATGCCACACCCCGCAATTTTCGATATTTTAAATGACTATTTTACCCTTTGACTTTTTGGGTCCGACTTGACTTTTGACTTTTTGACCATTTACGGTCACATAAAAACGATTACCGCGTAACCGGTAAAAGTTTTTGAAACGTATTTAAATAATAAATCATAATTACGATTATTATCGCTCATTTGCGAACTTATTTTTATAACTTATTTGACTTGAAAACGAGAAGATATATTTTGAACGCAACTCGTACCGACCCAAAAATAATTAAATTTATATTTAATTATCACTTTTTATTAAATAAAAAGATTTAATAAATTATTTAAATTTTTATTCAAAAGCGGTTATTTTAAAACACGAATGTTCAAATTAAAGTTTTAAATTTTACGGACAAAGCTTGCCCGTGACACTCAATGGTACCAAATAAATAAATAATCATAATGATTTTAGTTACATTTTATAAAAACATTTATAAAATATAATCAAGTAAATACTCGTTTTTATCAGAAAAATGATTTGGAAAACAACGGCGCAACTTTCGAAATTTAATTCAACCGTTAACTAGTCCAAATGAGTCCCGAACCAATATTTATAAAAGTTACTCAAATGTTACATTTTGGCCCCTTGGAAACATTTACACAATCAACCCTAAACTATTACACATTTTACATTTCATTTTATAACTTTATTATATATATAAAATTTATAACTTTTTAAATCATTTATACAAAATATACACACACACTCATCTTCTTCCTCTCCCCCTCTCCACCGGATTCCGGCCACCGGCCACCACCTCCGGCCACCGGAAAAGTTTTCCGACGATATATTCCGGCCGAGTCCAAAATTATAGATCGGTCGCCGATCTATTCGATCCACCCACCCACGCGCCTCCACGCGCCTTCTCCGCCACCACCACGCCATACACCGCCCCTCTCCGCCGCCTCTCCACACCACAACCGCCACCCTCACCTTTGTCTCCACCATTTCCATCCCACTACAACACCACCCTCATCGTCGGACTCCACCCCGACGACACCACAACATCCTCCCCACAACCGCTGTCACCAACATCACCACCACCGAAACCTTCACCACCGCGGCTGTCACAGCCGCGTACCACCACCACTCCACCTCTTATATTTTTATTTATTATTATTTTTTTCTTACATAAAGGGTGCGTTTGAATATTTTTATCACCACATACGGTGCGTTTGGCTGTGAAAAATCACAGCTAGGGTGCGTGTGGTTTGTGTTATAAAAACAACTCATAAGGGTGCGTTTGGATTTACAGTTTTCGGGGGTGTTTGTTTCCGGTTTAACAGCCCCATAGGGGTGTTTGTTTTTGGGTTTAAAACCAGTTAGTGTGCGTTTGGTTTTGAGTTTATAAGCAGAATATGAGCGTTTGGATTTATGTTTTTAGCACTTAGGGTGCGTTGGGTTAATAAAACCCCAACCAGGGGTGTTTGGCTTTCGGCAGCCCGTAAAGGGGCGTTTGGTTCGCTGTCCAGCGACCCCTAAGGGTGCGTTTGGTACAACAGCTCCAACGGGAGCGTTTGGTTTGGCTGCCAACACCCAAGGGATGCGTTTGGATGGCTGTTTTACAGCCATTTCGGGCGCGTTTGGATATAGGTTTAAGGCTGCCCAAAGGGGCGTTTGGATCTGCGTTTTATATGCAGTAAGGGTGTGTTTGGTTCAACCTTTAAGGGTGTGTTTGGTTTAAATTATTTTGTTTGTCTCGTCTAGTTATAAATTTAAAACACGTGGATATAAATTGCAACATATAATAGTTAAATGGGAACAACGATGGTTTTGACAAAAATGGAAACGTCCTACAAACGGCAAAGTCATGCCAAAATTTCTAAAAATCTTTATACTTAGTAAATTTTCATTAAAGTTTATACTATTTTAGAAACCCGATAAAATGACAAAGTTATATAGTTTTTAAGATTATTAAAGTGTTATTTTACAATAAATCGGTAAATAAACGAAAACTATACTTTTATAAACAAGATAACTAGTTTAGTTAAAACGCGTAACGAAATACTAAATTATAAAATATTATTTTATAATTCCCAACTATAACTTTTGTAAAGTCTTTAAAACATCATTTATCTAACTCGTAACTATAAAACGTGTATTTACTTTTACGCAATAACTTTTTATTAATTTAATTGGTGACTTTTGAAAACGCGTCGAATTATATTATTACCATTATTTTAACCACGTTTCTTATATAATACTTGTAAGTATTATATACTACGACTTTTCCTTTTTAATGTTTGTCTTTATTATATACTTCACCATATGAATTATATAATTGTTCATTTTTCATAATTTTTGCATAAGTAATATATATACGAATATATTACATACTTTGCGAGTTTTTCGATTTATTCTTATTTTAACACCACCAAACTCAACCGACTTGAAATCCAAATCCTTATCAAACTAGTCGCGTTGATTACTCATCCATCTTAAACCCAAATTCCATCAACCTAAACTAATGGGATTTACTGTTTAAGTTTAGCTGGCAACTTCTTGTCGAGCGTTCCATTTCTCGTTGTGCTGTGCTATTAATTGCATTTGGCTAGTTTGCTCTGCAAACATCAAGTGAGTTTATAGCCCACTTTTACTTGTTTTGAATAAATGTTTTATTATCTTTTGGGGTGAGAAACATGCTCGTTTACAAACTCGTTTACGTTACCGAATTTCAAACTCGTTTACACACTAATTGCAAACCTGGTTACTTGATTGATATCACACTCTTTCTACTTATGAAATTAAGTACTTAAAGTTGTTTATGAATAAAATGGGTATTTCTTCATTGGACACAAGTGTTTTCAGTTACCATCTCCTATTTACGTGTTGCCTAAGTTGCTTACAAACCTACTACTGCCCAACTTATCATGAACTGTTAGTTTCTCGACCGGAGGACCGGTTGAGGGAGCGCGAGTGAATAGATAGATCTATTGGGACTAATTATCCCTATCCGGGTAAGCATGCACTTACTTGTTTCTGTCGTCGATGAACAAACGGATATATGTCATGTCGATTGTACACTATGGTGGTCTTTGGTTTGGGACACCGGTTTAGGGCAGGAATACTATGCAACAGGAAGAAGCATGCCCTGTTGACTAATTAGCTTCAGTGTCATGAGCTTAGCGCAACAGTATACACTTTTCATGCGATATTGTATTCGTTATAATAGTCGCATGTGCTTTGTATGTGAAGTTATATCTCCTATAACTGTCACGTGCGTACTGTAAACTTGTGGTCCACACTACTTTGGTTGAACGTTTCTGATTATTAAATGTTTTTCGTAATACATTGAGTGAAGCTGTATTCACTAAACGTTTTGGTCCTCATAAATGTTTTACTTAAACCTATGAATTCACTCAACTTTATGTTGACCGTTTTAGCATGTTTTTTTTCTTTAGGGCTTAAGCTTAGGACCTTCTTGAAGTGCTATGTATCTACGTGCATATGATACTCTTTTCAAGACTTATCAAATTATCATACTCGTTGTCTTTTGAAAACATAAATTTCGCTTCCGCTACATTTTACTTATGCTTCCGCAAATGTTTAATTTTCTTTAAATTCATGTAAAACTTATTTATTATTAAACAATAGCAACGAGTTATGAATACCAAAACGTCCATTAGTGGTCGGTTCTCTTGTTCTTGTGTTCGGATTATGATTACGTCACACCCACGACACGTATTCCGTCCAGGCCCTCTATGGGGTGTGGACAGATATGGTATCATAGCCAAGTATAGAGAACCAGGTAGATATCTAGATAGAATATCTAGTCGGACTATAACCATGTATGCGATCCTTACTTGCTTTTTATGTGATGCCTTATACGTGTTTTTGCTATACTTACGCTTATCTTTCTCTGAGTTATCTTTTCTTTGCGGTTATCTCTTCTCCGCGGTTAACGTCGCCTACGTTTATTCCTAATTACTTATAAGGAAGTATTTTCAATATAAATATTCAAACCTGTCTAAGACATATGTGGATGCACAATGTCTCTAAAATTTGGGTCTAAGACAAATGTGACGATGCAATGGTCTCGAACTTATTTTCATAACCTTATACAATATCGTTATTACGCGAAACCCGACACGGGTTATGTTTACATGGAATTATGTATGAATCTAAGTTTCACAAGTCTTGTATGGGCGGGACTTGTAACTGGAGGTTTAATATGGTAATTGCTATGTAAACTCGTTCATGAAAGATCTTAATCTTATTTACTTTAACTGTAGACTCATCAGCTATTTTGAACTCTATGTCGATCTTCCCTAATTGTTTCTCCCCGTCTCCGAAGACGAGTTTTAAACAAAATTATTGAGTAGGCTACTTTATAACCTCTTTATTTGAAAGGATTTGAAACGCCTCTTCATTTAAATAAATAAATTGTATAAATTAGTCTATACTTATTCATTTATTCGACTTATTTCATTTCCTTTACCCCATTCGATTTTGAAGTAAATACCGACGACAAGACAAGGAATGAGTTCCACGAGGATCGAGTGTATTGTAACCCAATGAATTGCTAATGCTATTGAAGCTAATACTGTCTATGAGGAAAGAATCCACATGACTCGCGACTAAATAGATTAGGTCGTACGTTAGGGAACCAAGGTAGTAAGGAATGCCAACAACAAGATAAATGACAAAAGGCCTTGAGAACTTACATTGCTAAACCAAATTTCAAAGACACATAAGTAGCAAAAATTTCCCTTCCACAACAAACGAAAGTTGCACCACACTGGACCATGCACTGTGAAGTGCAATAACTACAAGAGTGTTGGCCATGTGAGTAGGAATTATAGGACACCCGTTTCGATATTCAACTTAGAGGCCATAGTGGAAAATTAGAAATCTGAACCGTGTGAACCGTATTTAGGAGGTTAAAACTTGTTGGAGCTCTAACACCGTCAAAAATAACGTTGATGTTTAAGGAAAGATTTTTCCCTAATTAGTGAAACCAAAGTAGACTCAGGCTATAATCTCTAAGAGTGTTGCACTAGTACTTACCTGTGAATTTTGTGTATTGTGTGGATTTTTCCTAAATCATTTGTTCAATTTGTGTCATGACGATTTTGTCAGTTACACTTTAATTCTCTATTAAATATAAGTAAGCTACTCTACCGTCTTACAACCATTTCACTATTATTATGTAAACTGTCTTACTGTTATTAACTAACTGGATGGTATCCTATGAACTATTTTAGTGTCGTCTTATAAACCTAGTTGTCGCGTTATGAACTATTTTACCACCAGTTTACAAACCGTTTGCTGATAGCTTCTTGTTTATTTCAACACCTTATAAACTATTTTGATATCATTCCATGAACCGTTTTGTCAACATTTTACAATTATCTTACTATTACCTCATAACTTATTTGAGTATAAATTAATGAACTAACTCGTTTTCATTTTATAACCTAATTTACGGTTAATTATAAACTCTTTTGCTACCCTATTATAAATTATTTTGCAGTTATCTTACAAACTATTTCGGTGTCACCTCATGAATTATTTCGTTGTTATTTATAAACTATTTCGCTGTCAATTTATGAAATATGTCGTCAACATCTTATGAACTACATCGTGTCTTTTATAAACCATTACGTTGCCACTTTATAAATTGTTGGGTTGTCAACTCGAAAACCATTTGTTACCATTACAGTATAAACCGTCACGTAACTTTCTCGTAAACTATTTTGTTATCACCTCATAAAACATTTCCTATTATCTTACAAAATACTTTGTGTCGTTATATAAACTACCTTGTTTTCATTACCACGAACTGTTTTGCTACCTTATAAACTATATCGTTTGTACCGTATAAGATTTTTTTTATAACATTAATTTGACGAAATGAGCATTTCATCGTTAGTTCTTAAATTATACATAGCTTGATCACCTATGTATAAATTCAGAAAGGACCATGCTATGCTGGGAGTAGTCACTATAAATTTTTGTCAAATTACCCTTACTTTTCATTTCTATTTTCTTTCTTTTCCCTACATTGTTAACGAGATTATATTGTACCTGTATTTTATTAATGTTTTGCGTGCGTATTCAGGAGTCGTGTCGGTCACGTGTATTTGTATTCGTAAGAATCATAACTAAGCAGATTTTCTTCAACCTTGGTATATAGAAACACCATACCCTTAGCCAGGAGACCAAATCCTACTTCTTGTAGTTGCGATAATTATGGATTGTAAGAATTTAGAATGTACCGGACTTATCGCTCTAATTGGGTTATGACCAAGAGAACTAGAAGATTTTCTTTGATATACTTACCTTTTAGTGAGATATAATCACGTGAATCATGAGATCCTCGTATCAATAAAACCTCTGATGGATCCTTCAGGATATACACCGACAAGCCGAGAATTTAGCAAGCTAACCGTTACCCGTTACATAATATAGACGATCTTTTCGATCAACTGCGAGGATGTAGCGTTTACACGAAAATCGACCTAAGGACTAGTGACAGTTTAATTTTTAATTCTTTTTACTATATATATAATATAATAAATTACAAAATATATAATAGTAATAAAAACTAAAAATCAACACAAATCAATGATGCCAGGAAGCAGTATAAACTATTCCCGGGTCGTTAATTCCCCAACGAGGCTGCAATGGAAGATCGGTACAGTCGAAGATTTGAGTTTGAATGAAGGAATTAATTTGGGAGAGTGAAAAAGTCAAATTAGATAATAACAAACTAAAACGTTTAAGAAAATCCTAAAAATTACTAAATTAAGCTTAAAACGGAGCCCGAATCTCGAACAACAGGGGGAAAAATCTAAAACTTCAAAATAACCCCTACGAAGAATTTTTTCACTTCTAAACTACTAACTGGACCAAAAAATAAAGAAGAAAAAGACTAACCGAAAAACGAGTTCGTTTGACCAAAAAACGGTCAACGCAAAAACCGAACCGGAACCCGTTCTTAAAGAGAAAAGTTGTAAAAGACCTAGAAAAGTTTTAAATTTTTCCTACAAACTATACGACAAAATAAAATTTTCTAAAAAAGAAAAATATTTTTTTGATAATTTTTGTATTTTTTATGAATTTTTAAAAGTTTAAACTAAATTAAATTATAAAAAATAGTAAAAGACTACGAAAAATTCTGAAAATTTTATACAAAATACTTGACACTAAGACAGTCCTAGGAAAAATAAGAAACAAAAATAAGCTTAGGAAATAAGCCCCGAATAAGCTGTTTACAGCTTATAAGCTTAAAGGGGCAAAAAGTGTATAAATACACAAGCCCTTGAGTCTTTAACGAAAAAGACCCAAGGGCGCAGTGGTAAGGGTGTTGGTATAAAAGGGGGATGTATCGAGAGGTCACGGGTTCGAGTCTTGCTCACCCGGACTTCTTGTCTTTCCCCTTTTTTTTTTCGAAAACTCAAAGAAGCAAAGTTGTTAAGCTCGTGGGGCTTAACAACTTTGTCTTCTACAACTTTTTGAGAAAAGCACTAAATAAGCTGAAAATTCAGCTTAAAGTTCGACAGAATAGCTTAAATGGCTTAAAAGCTAAAAATGCTAAGTCTTTTTGGGCTTGGGGTCGAAATAAGCTAAGTCAAAGGACTAAATAAGATAAAGGAGATCTAAACTAACCTAGATAAGCTTAAAAAGCTAAGACCTTAAAGTAAAATAAGCTGTGAAGAAGCTTATGATGACAGAATGCTTAAAAGGCAAAAGGGCTTAAAAGCTTAAGTCATTTGGGACATTCAAATAAGCTAGCTAAAGGGAAATAAGCAAACTAACTATCTAACTTAACCTAAAAATCTACTAAAAGCTAAGAAGAGCTTATAAGATAAGCTGACTAAGCTTAAAGTAAATAAACAGTCCCTACACCTAAGGCATTCAAGAACAGTCAAAAGCCAAGTTTGGCCTTAAAAATAAGCCAACAAATGATCTTAATAAGGTCTGAAAATCAAGGAGCTTAAATAAGAGCTTATAAGCTATTAAAATAAGCCAAAGACTTGGGCTCTAGAACACAACAAGACAAAGAAAAAGGGGCTTAAAATCTCCCCTTTGCACCAGGGGAGATTTAAGCTTAACTTTAGTGGCTTATTTGACAGCTTATAATAAGCTGTCAAATAAGCTCAAATTGGTAAAAAAACTGAAAACAGATGGAGTTTCCTAGCTTTTGGAGTTGTGCACCAATTTTTGGCTTTTGAAAAACATTTAAACAAGCTGAATTTTAAGGTGAAAAAGAGCTTAAAACTTTGATACCAAAAATCCTTGGTGGTTTTGACTAACCAAGTCAAAAGAACAAAGGGAAGTTTTGACAGCTTCTTAACACACACAAACACTCTTTTTTTGACACTTAAACTTAAACCACAAGTGCTTATGAATATAAGCACTTGGGGGGGTTTTGAAAATTCCACAGTTTAACACAATGTCTTGAAAAACTCTTGAAAAACAAATTGCAAACTAAAATCTTTTTAAAAACAGCTTAAAAATGCTTAAAAACTTAAGGTAAAACTAACCAAAATACCTCAACCCATGGACAAAACCTTTTTGACCCGTTTTTAAGGTTGACCCAAACACCCCCTTAATTTTTGAAAATGGTTTTAAAAAGCTATAAAACCTGTTTTAAACTAAAGTTTTTGAAGCATTAATGATACTTGAGCTATAATAAACACTAATAAGCAAAAAATTAAATCAAATAAGCACTTAAGTTAAGACATTAAGCTAGGACAGAAATGACTTAACTTGGCAGTTTTAACTAGTGTTGCATATAAATGAAATAAAGAACATTAAAAACAATTTTAGACATAAAGTATCACTAATAAACACAATAAGCTAGGAAATAAGCTAAATGAGCTTATTGCTACAGTAAATAAGCAAACTTGAAAGTAAGTACCTTTGATCCTTTTGTCAAAAAGGATCCCTTGAAGACTTAAATAAGCTCTAAACCCTACCCTTGGCTTATAAATAAGCCAAAACTAAGCTGAAAACCAATAAGCCATCCATGTTAGCTTATTCATCCTTGCTTTTTGAATCCAACAGTACCTTGATAGCTTTTCTTAAATTTCCTTAAAGTGTTTTAAGTACAGAATTATAAAGATGGTTTTAATGAAGAGATAGAAGACTTTTAAGTAACACAAATCACACAAACTTACATCAATTTCATTAAAATGAAGTTCAAGTACAAAAACTTTAACTGACAAATACTTAACTTAAAAACCAAAAGCTTCTTGTAAAAAACTAAACTTAAAAACTAATTTAAAACTTCAAAAACTACTTGCACTACTTAGCCACAATGGCTGTTACAATACTCTTAAATAGGAAAAAAAACGACTTTTTCTTCCTTTTTCTTCTCTTCACCCTTGTGCTTTCTTGTAGACACAAGAAAGTGAGTTGTGTTACTTGTGAGAGTGTAAAGTCAAGCTCATCTTGTCCCTTGATTATCCTTGGTGCCCAAGTTGATAGATATAAGCCGTAGATTGGGTTATGTGTGGGTTTGGATTGCCAACATGGCAATCCATGTGAGGTGTGGGGTTGAAGGATTGTGATGGGTTTGGA
>BQNB010128993.1:0-19191 GCA_026074375.1 Tanacetum coccineum
AAATATTCATACATAGTTGTGTGTTGATTCATCTTTGAAAAATTGATCTTGGTCAAGGTTTACATTAGTTGGTGACATAGAGCTCGGTCATGGCCTCAAATGATTCGACCAAAGATTTAAACATAGTCTAGTGATTGTCACTATCAACTTAGGCCATGAGCTGCACACTTGCACAGTATGCAAGCAAGATGCAAAAGAAATACTGTTTTACTTTATGACTTTTCTCAAGAATTGAGACTGGTAAAAAGCAAAAAATAAAAGGATATACTCCTATACATACACAGTAGTACTATACTACTTTGCAGAAAAATGTCACCACAAAAGGTAAATCGGGTCACGTGCCTTATTTGGACTTCCAAGAAAAATTCGTGGTTTAGGAAAAAAGCATTTTTTTTTGTTTAAAAAAAAAAAAATAGGAATAAGCTTTAGGGATGTCAATGGGTCGAGGAATTTCGGAGATCGTATTTACCATACTCATCCTCGTTTATGAGCCTCATCCCCATCCTCGTCCCCATCCCCATTGGGGAATCGTTTTTCATCCACATCCCCATCCCCAATGGGAATCGGGGATCCCCACGGGGATTCGAGGATTTTTCGCCCTTATGAATTAAACATAAAAATTACACAACTAATCGAAAATATAAAGAATTGATCTACAAAATGTCTTCATACGCATACGTTGTACATAGTTGGATTATTTAAAATGTCTTTCAACTTTAAAGCTTCGTAAATACTAAAACATCATATATATTATATAAATAAATGGACCGAATATGTGTTTTGGGAAAAAATATTAGTTGAATAATATGTAGTTAGTGCTTAATACTTTAAGAATATTTGATCCATTAAATATCACATATACATACAAATATACTTCAAGTATAATACTTGTCAATACTCACCAACATATACATAGACATGTACATGTAGTATTAATATACAAATAATTTATATATATTTGTACATTAAAGAGTTCGGGGTCGGGTTCGGGGTGGGGGATTTATGCTATCCCCATACCCGCCCCATCCCCGGTTTCATAATTCAGGGATTCCCCATCCCCATCTCCATCCCCGGTCAACTCGGAGATTCCCCAGTCAATTCGGGTTTGAGGATCGAGTCCCCGTCGGGTACGAGTTTTATTGCCATCCCTAAGCGACGGTGATTGGTGGTGTTTGCGGCGGCGGTGGACTTGAAATGTAAAACTTAACGACATATACTTTGACTAGCTTCATAGCCCGCCCGATAGGCGGGCTAGCTTCATTTTACTACATAGCAAATCTTACGTATGTTCTGTGTATGTCCATGTAATGTATAAAACAAACGAAGCGTTAACAGATAATATAGAAATGAAATGTGTNNNNAGCACTAACCAATTACTATTATTCTCTTTATTTGTTTGGCAGCAGAAACGTATAACTAGCAGTACTAACAATCGCGAAATATACCTGGCAGTACTAAACCTTTCTGTTAGCATGTCTTGAATGAGATCATGTAGCTTCCAAGAAATCAAACCAAACCATTTCAATCTTGGCTTTGAATATACAAATAAACGATTTCCTATTTTTGTCAGATTAGGGTTTGCCAAAAACGTAACCCGATTTAGGGTTTTGTGAATAAACCCAAATATTCACCAAACTCGACTTCAAACAAAAATAATCATAGTGGCCTTTTTTTTAAGTATAAAGACGACGCTTTAAAGTGTCGCAAAAACCCTAACTTCACCAAAATCACACCAAATCGCCAAAACAGATTTGTTTCTTCTTATTTATCAAGAACACAATACCAAAAACCTTGTAGATCCTAGATATCGCGAGCCACCAGGCTCTGATACCAATTGTGAAGATCCAATGAATAGATCTTCTTAGCTTGTTAAAGCTTAGTTAACTTGAATAAATCCAAACTAACTATGTGAGAAACTATGATTATGAATACTACAAGTTATGCATAATCTAACTTGTAATACTAAGAAGAACAATGTAAACAAAACTTTGAATATATATTAATTGCAAATATTCTGCCTAAGTTACAGAATAACTAACTATGAAAACTTGTATATTGCTTACTATGCCGTAGGGTTCCTTTTATACAATAAGGAAAACCCTAATGGGCTTACAAAACGCGTCAAGTGATCATGCATATCTATTCCTAATATAACTTATGCATATCACTTTAGCAGTACTAACTATATAACTAACAGTATTAACTATTATACTAACAGTACTAACTATACTAGCAGTACTAACAATGTACTGGCAGTATTAACTAACTATAACTAGCAGTACTAACATACTTAGTCGTTTTTCTTGAATAAGCTTGAGCAGTACAAAATTCTATTGGCAGTACTAACTTCTGTGTTGACAATACTAAGTATGTAGACATTTAATTCCCAACATTTACTACTCTAGTCCAAGCTTTCGTGATTTCGCCGCTCGGACTGTGGGGGAGTATTAGGGGATAAAGGGCTCCAAGAAGGAGACCAAACCAATAAATATACAAAACAAGCAAGCAAACACCTAAAAAAGAAACACCAAAAACCAAACCAACCACACTCCTAAACATCCTCCGGAGACAAACAAGAACCTTGACTCACGACCCAGTTCGACCAATTAAAGCCAACGCGGGAGCAACGATTCGAAATCCAAAGAAGAGAAATGACTTGTAGTTAAGAAAAAAAGGTCCTCACCTTTGATCGTAGATCTTTCCTCTACCCGGGAGTGAATAATTTTGTTCATCCATCTCTAAATTAGCTAAAAAGCAATGAAACAAATGCCATGAAAGATTCTGTTCATCCATTTGTCATTAAGAAATCTTGAGCAAACGACTAAATCTGTAACCGACAAATCAAGAAAGGGACGAGGAATCTGCCACCAAGCAAAACATTTGCTCCACAATGAAACAACTTTGGGGCACTTAAAGAAAACACGATAAAGATCTTTAATATGCTCATCGCAAATTTGACATAGACCTGAAGGGACATTCACGCCTTTTTTTATCAAAGTTGAACAAATGAGAAATACTATCTTGAGCTATCCTCCAACCGAGCACATTTGTCTTTTTTGGCACCCAAGAATTCCAACCAAAAACAGGCCCTGAACCTCCACCTCCAAGAATAAGGTAATGCCTATCTATCAGCTTAGAAAATTTATTGACAGTAAAAAACTAAACGACTGATGATATCAAATAACGTTTAATTTATAGCATCATTTATCCCAGCTAAGTTGCTTTTTCTATATTATTTTATGCATGAATTGGTACTTAATTGCTTATATATGTTATTTGCAGTAAATATTGATGAATTGGTTAAGTTTAACAAAAAGGCGCTCATTTTGAAGCTTAAATGAAAAAAACAAGAATTTGTTGTTCTGACATCTAATACGCCGTATCCATCAAGAAAGAGACGGCGTATCTGCGTCTGAACTTCACAAGCAACCACGAAGATATACAGACCAATATGCCGTATCCATGAAGACTCATACACCATAAATGTACAGTTTAGATCGAAAAAAAAATATCTAAACAAAATTATATAATTATAAAAGGTTAAAAATCAATTTCCATGAACACTCATACGCCGTATCCACTGGCGGTTCATGAAAGATTCTGAAAGATATTTATCGTGGTCCCACTCTAAGAAAACCCCAATACGCCATATCACACACACACATTCATGTGGACGTACCTCCGACCATAATCCTGAAACACTACAAATACGAAGTCAAAGAATTAGCGTGAGCAAAAAAATCCGAAGACTAAAAAAGAAAGGCATTAACACAGGTACGACTTAGAAGAAAAGAAAAGTCTCACAGCAGGTGCTCGTCCTCGCCCTTCAATCCATAGGAAAACCCTTGTAAATTCTTATACTCTAAATACGCGTTCGGTTTTTGGTATCATTCATAAACTTGGTTAGGTTTACCTTATCATCGTTCGGACTTGACAATTGTATTCTCTACAATGTTTATTGGATAATAACTTTAGTATTCAGCCATGTTTATGATAATTTAACGTTTAGTTTATGTTTATCTCAAGTGCATCTTATAAGTTTTGTGTTGCTTCATGTTTATCAATTTATACTCGTTTATGTGCTTAAGTATGCGACCTATCATTCAACTGGATCTAGAAAATAGACCAAGTAGATTAGATGTCGGGATAGCTCTCTATATTGAAATTTATATATCTAGTATAATAGGATCACAAATATTGACCGGTCTTTGCCTCTGGTTTAGTGAACAAGTTGGACTACCAGGTGACCTAGGATCAACAAATAACGTTCCGATTCCTTGCGTAAAGATCTGAACAGTGGACTACCAGTATATAAAGAGCCATTAAACAGTAAGTTAGTAAAGTCTCGATGAGCTAGGATTGTATAAGATCACCATTATTGTTCTCTAAGATATATTATAATCAACCATGATTGCTTTATGTGGATGTGGTTAATTGTAACAGAATTGTCATGTTTAGGTTTTAGGGAGAAGTACCGCCTAAATCTAGGAATGATATATCAATAACGAGATAAGACAATCATTGCACTTATAAACTAAAACTTACGTTTTATTAGAATAAATATGGTTAATACGTTTTCCTTACGATAGGCTTGACCGCTTCTTTATCTACTAAATATCATCTTGTGTGTGTTAATCGCCCAATCTCAGTCTAGGTACATCAAAACTCGTGCCAGTCTCTTAGGCTGAAAACCCCCCTTTTGCCATTAGTTTAGGTTTAACTTAGGTATAATTTAGAATAACTTAGGACTAACTTAGACAATTAAAATACAGATAAATTTAGGAATTAACGTTCTTGCTCTTAGTGATCAACACCTTACTTACCAACAAAACTACAACTGATCGGGTACACTTCCCGTTAGTGTTGTTTTAGGTATTGTCAAATATAAATAGTAAAACTTGATAATAAATAATACCTACGCACAACGACACATCAAGTTGTTGGCGCCGCTGTCGGGGAGTGAAATTGTTTAATTCTTATTTATTAGTATTTTTAGTTTAGATTTATCATAACTTAGATTAGTTTAAATTTTGTGTTTTTAAATTAATTTGCTTTTGTGTGTTTCTCTGTTTTCCCTTTGTTTTTTTTGCATTTGTGTTTGTTTTTGTCTAGTGTTTACAGTCAGGTAAAAATGAATGATCCTAATATCACCATAGAGAGTATATTTAGCTTGAAGCAAAAAAAGCTCGTAGGCACGGTCAGACGTTTAACTGTGAAACTGCTATGTTCGGTAAAGTCAGCTATTTTGAAGATATTAAATACTTCAGGGATTTTTAAATAGAATTCCCAGCTATCGTCTACAAAGATGCATTGACATCTAAATCTGATGTATCACCCGAACCTACGGTAAGTCCTAATAATATAAAAGATTTTGATTTTGAAATATCATTTGCAGAATCTGATGATGAAAATTACACTTTTACATATGATAAAATTTTATTTTCTTATAAATTAATTTCTGTCAATGATTTAAAACCGGATTCGAGGGATGATAATGATAAAATCAATGTCGAATTACCTTTGTAGAATATTCCTATCAACCATTGGATAATGTTATTGATGCTAAATTGCTAATATTGATACCCATTCTTATGAGTTTGACCAGAATTTTGAAACGAGCCATGACATACCCAGTAAATCTTTCACTATTAAAAATTCGAAAGCGTTGTAAAAAAAGGATGCCATTAATTTTTATAATTTGAAATTTATATGTGCCATTTGGCATTCCCTTCGACCCTAAGCGGTTTTATAAGGATGGTACTTACACGAAAAGTTGCGGCGGCCAAGGTACGTTTACATTATTTTATTTATTAAGAATAAAAGGTCTCCTAAGCTTGATACGACATATCGACTCAAAGCCAATACGCCGTATCAAAGATTTTTAACCAAGAATTGACTAGTCAACATCTCCATCCAATACGATGTATTGGGTATTGGATAAACATCTATACAGCGTATCCAGTTTGGGGTATAAAAACCCAACTGATACGCCGGATCAGTTTTTCACCATTCAATTTTACCACTCTCAAACCATTTTCAAAATCTGGAGATCTTTTGCTCGTATTCGATTATTGTCTCTTACCTCACACCATATTCCATCCTAAGGTAAGAATCTCGAATCTACTATTCTTTCTTAAATTCGATTTATAGTTTTCGAATTAGGGTTTGGGGATTATTATGAATTTAGGGTTTTATAAGATTCTTATGACTGTTTGAACGTGTTGTTACCCCCTATGATTTTTGTCAAATTTAATTTAGATGAGAGGGTCAAACGGGTAAAAAATGATGAAACCCATTTTATTTTTTGACTGCTGAACCGATATGGCGTATCCAATCAAATGGATACGGAGTATTGGACATCTCTTTACCCAGATAAGTGAAAACTAATATGGCGTATTCATACTTGAATACAACGTATTGACCTTTGAATCCTTAATACTTTCGATCCCCATAAGGCGTATTCGTTTCCAAATACGACGTATGGAACCTTTTGGGTTGACCGTATCATTTCAATACTGCATATTCGTTATACGCCGTATTAGTATTTACCTATATGGCGTATTAGCCTTGAACCCTTAATACTCCGTATTGAGTATCCGTGAACCATTAGTTAGAGAGCTGATTTTAGAGATCTTTAGTAAATGTAGGATTGCTTAGGGAGTACTTGATTTGGATACTCTGGATACATTACAGTTCCAGCTAGGTGGGCTTAGATGCCAAATGAGTTGGAGACAGTTCATTTTGGCCTTGGGTTTACATACGGTTGAGTAGATGGCTACTGATGGTTTTAGAGTCTACTGGGCTGAGAGTTCAAGAGTGATAGCCTCTAAGGCTGATTTGAGTGATTACTAGATTGGGATCTCTTCTGCTAGAGATTTTCTAAATATGTTCCCCTCTTACATTGCCATCAAGGAGCCGTTGAGGAGGCTTTACCACCGTTTGATTGCATTCACTATTGCTGGGAGAGGTCAGGCACCTGAAAAGGTGACCACTATCGACCTTTACTATTTAAGGAGAATGTATGAGGGGACAGTTAACGTCCCCTACATTTTAGCCTAGTATTTGTTTAGGCACGCTGAGGGGAGGAAGGAGGGGGCTAAGATGTTTGGAGGACATTTTATTGCGCGTCTTCCTGAGCATTTTGGGTTGCTTACTGAGGAGAGACTTCTGGGTTTGACTGTAGTGGTCCGAGACCTGACCGAGATTGATATGGATGAGCTGGTAAAACTACGGATCTGTGAGAGGTTGTTGGAGCTTCCGACTTGGGTGGCACCTGGACCAGAGAGGCATCAGGTTGCTACGGCTGGAGCTGCTCAGGCTGACCAGGAGATTCTTGAGGAGGGTGTTCAGGATGATCCAGCACCCGTACAGGCACCTCAAGTACCTCTAGCTGCTCTCTCTTCTAGGACAGTCCCACAGAGGTTGCTGAGATTAGAGGAGGAGGTTCATGGTTTGCGTGATAGCATAGGGGAGTAGCAGGCTCTATTAGAGAGGATGAGCATCAATCAGGAAAGACTTTCCACCTGGGTGGTCGATCATATAACTCAGCTCATGCATCAGAGTGGTTTGGCATTTTCGAGGTTCGATGGGAGATTAGTTGGCAGCTCTCCCCTATCGTACAAGAGGCGGAGAGTTTGACAGAGGACGGATGGTGATGTCAGCACCTTAGCAGCTCCACACGCCCAGGACCACGATCCCTAATTCTCCTATCCTTGATCTTTTATGATGCACTAAAAACCTTATTTGTTGATTTTGGGGTTTTAGTAACACTTAATCTAGATTTTGCAACTACAGAAGTAGCTCTTAAATTCTTAGATTTTGCTACTATAGGGGTAGTAAATAAGGCTCTCTTAATATTAGAATTCCTAGACAAAGTATAATGAGCAACACACATTTCATGAGAAAGTAAAAACACATCTTTTCCATAAGAAACACAAATAATATTCGACTCGTCATTTACAGCAGTTACATTCTTGGTATTTATTACACTTTTGTTTACATGATATAAAGTCGAATTCATTGTTTCACACTGATTAGAATCTATACTAACACTACGTGACATCTTCCAAACATGTGCAGTTAAACTCTTAGCATTAGTGTTCTTCAAGACTCTATTCTTTGATTTGGTGTCCTTAGACTTTTGTCTTCTAACACTATTAGAACTTTCTACACCTGTGAAATTAGAAACATTTATGTTAGTTTTAGAATCCGGTATTGTGTCTCTGTTTTTGTGATTCTATACATTCCTCTTGCAAGTACATTCTCATTTTGTTTTTAACCTTGCTCGTTGTTGGGTGTAGGATGTGAAGTGACTGGTTTTGACCTATCTGCATTGACCTTAGAATTTGACAATTTCTTAGCCTTAATTGCTATGTTTTTAGGCAATGGTGTTACACAAAGAAGTGTTCCTAAGGCCTCAGATTTGTCAAACTTAGTGTTCACATGCTTTCCCTTGTCAACAGTTTTAAGCCTACTCTTGAGTTCTGATATTGTTATCAAAAGATCTTGATTCAGAGCACGCACATCAGCATAAGCATATTTATTTTGATTAACATGTTCAGTCAACTCATCAAACTCTTTTTTATGTTGATTCCGTGTTACTTTTATCAAATTGAAAAGCTTATGATATTCAAGTTTGACATTTTCTCTTTCTTTAACAACAGACGCCACTTGAGTTTTTAGCAACACGTTCTCGTCATTTAATGTTGACAACTTTGACTTCTAAGAGACGTCACAAGCCATTTTGTAGGAACCTGATTAACACTTCACTTCATATAACACGAATCACAAATCGAATCAAGAAAGGAGAAAGAGAGTAGAAAAGAGTGAGAGAGAAAAGAGAGAGATATTTAGATTTAGAAAATAGATATTATGAGAATTGAGAATTAGATATTTTCATATGGAAAATATCTATATATATATCCCTACGACGCGTGGGATATTTAACTAGGACCCGGGCTCGGGTTTTGCTTGGGATTAAACCCGAAACATATACAATATTAGATTAACTATCGAGCCCGATTCCCGATAATATTTTATTACAACGTTAACTAATTAAAGACCGAAGCTCCATCGTAGAGTGACCGAGCTTCCTTGTTCGACTCAATAAATTGAGGCTAACAATCTCCCCCGAAGTGAGGTCTTGAACACGGGAACGAGCTTCCTTTATTGACTCAATAAAATTGAGGCTAACAATCTCCCCCGAAGTGAGTTCATTGATGACACTCCTTCATGAGATCAGTGAGATTGCTTTTGTCGTTTAAGCTCGAGTGTCCTTGGTCTTTGTCTTCGTTATTTGTTGTAAACTTGTTCCTTCATGCTTTGCGATCTTAACTTTGAGCCTTTGTCATTGTCTTTATCGTCTTTGCCATATTGCGATCTTGTGTCTTTGACCAACATGCTCATACTTTTGCATTATCTTGAAAGCTTCAAATCAGAGTTAGCGGAAGTCTTTGTCTTTAAATCTTGAGCTTTCTAGATAGTATGTCTTCGTAGATTGAGCATTTGAATGGGATTGAGGTTGTCGTTACCACCGTTTGACCTGCAGGTTTATGTTAGTGATAAACGAGAAAATTGATTTGAAAATCAATCGACGTGTCACTCGTTAAAGAGTTTTTGTAACACATCGAGAGTGTCATGTTTTTTATCAAAATTCATCAACCGTCAATTCATTTACTGGACCAAATCGATATCCAGTTGTCACAAGTTTGATTCATATAGAATCTCGCAAGTCACCTACCGCAGTGCTGTTTGATGATGACACTGGAAGGATTTCCATTCGTCATTGTGAATACTAAAGAGTATCACTCTGAATGTTCTGGCAAATATCACAATGATATTGCGTAGGACTCTTGATAACAGCTTGTGAACCTGATGATGTTCAACAAGTGTTTGAAATGGAATGTGTCCTAACGAGATTTTGATTGATCTCTTGGCTCTAGACTCGATTAGTGCATTTTGGTTTTAGTACTCGGAGGCTGGAGCAGACTGCCACCTATTCAATATCAACAATCTCGGAGTGAGATGTCAATAGATAACGTGTGTATCTCCGTGACAAATGAGACAAGTTTCTGTTGAGAGAAACCCGAATGGCTGGGAAGGGTTGTGCATTGCATCACTGGGTCCATGATGTCGTTTTCAATACCAGCAATCATCTTGTGATTCTGATAGCATATGTATTGACCCGGTTTCTGCCTTAAGTTGTGTGGAGGGCTTCTTTCTTAAGACCCTTTATCCATACATTTCTTTTTAATTCTTCAACGCCTTCAATGCTTACCAAGACGTCATTACTAACACCTTGTTGTGATTATTCCAGTGTTAACTCAATCTTAGTCGGCATTATTCCCATATACATTCATCTCCAATCATACCTAAGGACTGCTATTTCTAACTTTGGATTATCCTTGGGTAGATCCTCCGGTTCTGGTTGGATCATAGGATTGATTCCTAACCTAACCACCTTATGACTTCAGAATCGTCGTGAAATTAAGATGTTGTTGGGTATACGATCGAACCATAAAACCTTTTCAGCACATTGAGTCAATTAGATCATATTTTAAATACATTTTCTCCCCTTATTTTAAATAATAAACACTTAGTTTTTGAAATACCTTGTGATTAAAATATGTCTTGAAAATTCCGTGGGAGAAAATATTTTCAGCATGAATGGTTTGGAACATTTTGATAATGTTTTGAATACATAAGAATGGTCGTTGTTGATGTATCCAAAAACATTAAAACTTTGTTTTTCGAAAAACTCCCCCTCAATAATAGGACCAATTGAAAAATTGTTGTATTTTGAAAACATCGTGAGGGTTGGAGTGTTGAACACACAATTTTGAAAGATTATGAATTGTCATCGAGAAATTCTTGAAAAATTGTGTTCAACTTTTTGAAAAACCAGATGTTAGAGGATTTCTCTTCTAACAGTAAGGGTAAGCGCACTGAAACGTACACTATCCTTTTTCTTGAGCTAAAGAAATTGAATGTCTTGTAAGAACAGCTCAAGACCGAGAAACGTTAATTTTCTCGTTGTGAGGATAAGTTATAAACCTTCCTTTATTTGAAGTCCGGGTTATGTACTGACATTTGCACATAAGCCATTTAGAAAATTAGAAATGACATGATTTGAAACTATTTGCAACTCTCGCTCGAACTTCATTTACACACCCGTGTCAATGTTAATCGACATTTCTAAGCACGTAAATGTTATCGATTCCAAGAGACATGTCGAGAAGAATCTTTTGGAAATTTTCTGATTTTCTGATTTTGTATTTTCTTTTTGAAGTTTTATATTTTTGTATTTTGCTTTTCTCAAAAATATGTACATGGTGATGTTTGATGATGATATCAAGCAGTCTCATTTGTCAGAACCTCCAGTTCAGCTGGAGTCAAACATCTCATACCAATCCTTCTGACAAGATACTTAAACCGATCCTCAGGAAGGGCTTTCGTAAACATGTCAGCTAATTGGTATTCAGTTCTGACAAAATATAATTCAATTATACCATTTTCAACCTGTTCCTTTATGAAGTGGAAACCCGAGTAATGGATGTGCTTTGTCCGTGAGTGTTGTAACGGGGTTGCATGAATATTGCTAAGGCTGACTGAGAAAGTCGCAATACAACGGTACTTATGTTTAGTTGAAGCCAAAATCTTGAAGCTGTGTTCTCATCCACATACTTGTGCCAACTGCAGATAACGACACATACTCTGCCTCTAGCTGAAAGACATTGCGTGCAGTTTGTTTCTTTGACGATCCAGCTTACAGTTGAACTCCCAAGGAACTGTATCTCTCCAGAAGTGATTTTTCGAGTATCAAGGCATCCGGCATGATCAGCATCTGAAAATGCTGTTAGTTCAAAGCCAGAATCCTTTGGATACCAGAGCCCCATGTTAATGGTACCCTTTAGGTATTTAAAGATCTCTTATTACCTCTTTGAGTGCTTTTGAGTTGTCCGTGCTTGATAACGTGCACAATAGCATACTGCTTGCACTAAGTCTGGTCTACTAGATGTCAAGTACATGAGTGACCCGATTTTACTACGATAATCAGATTGGTCTACGGGTTCTCCACTCAAATCTACATCAGTTTTAGGTTTTTTGTACCATGTGTACGCAATGGAGTGACAGTTGTCCTATTATGCTTTTTTCCAAGATTTCTAAGGCTACTTGGCCTGATTGATAAAAACTCCCTTTGGACTGGGGATCTGAAGTCCTAAAAGAATTTCATCTCCCCATTAAGGGACATTTCAAATCTACTGTGCATTAATTTTTCAAATCGTTTTGAATATTTAGGATTTGTCGATCCAAAAATTATGTCATCAACGTAAATTTGCACAAGTAGAATATCCTCCCCGTATTTTATCTTGAATAAAGTTGGGTCAATTGTACCTTTAGAAAAGCCTTTGGACATCAGTTCTTCCCCATCAGGAAGGTTGAAAGTTACATCGTTCTAGGCTCTTGGTGCATGCTTTAATCCATATAAAGCTTCCTTAAGAAGTAGAACTTATTTCTGGATGATCTGGATCAACGAACCCTTCTGGCTGAGCAACATAAACCTCCTCCTTCAGTGGACCATTAAGAAATGCCGTTTTCACGTCCATCTGATAGATTGGAAAAGACTTGTGTGCTGCGTGGGCAACGAAAATCCGAACTGCTTCCAAGCGAGCAACTGGAGCAAATGATTCTTCAAAATCAATACCCTCTTCCTGAGCATAACCTTTAGCAACAAGTCGTGCTTTGTTGCGAATTACAGTCTGATCTTCATCCTTCTTGTTCTTCCATAACCACTTTAGCTTTATAATCACTTGCCAATGGTTGTCGACAGTGTTCCCAGACTTTTAGTATGTCGAACTGACGAAGTTCATCTTGCATTGCTTCAATCCATGCAGAATCAGCCATTGCCTCCTTAAGGTTCTTCGGTTCAACAATACTCACCGTGAGTGCGAACATACACAGTACTGACATTTGCACATAAGCCATTTAGAAAATTAGAAATGACATGTTTTGAAACTATTTGCAACTCTCGCTCGAACTTCATTTACACACCCGTGTCAATGTTAATCGACATTTCTAAGCACGTAAATGTTATCGATTCCAAGAGACATGTCGAGAAGAATCTTTTTGGAAATTTTTTGTTTTTCTGATTTTGTATTTATTTACCTGTTGTCCTCAGCATTGCTATATGATGGTGGAATAGTAATTCCAACTCTTGTCGTGATGTAGCTGTCTTGTTTGCTTAAGGAACAACTTTTGGAACCAGCTTTGAACTTGACTGTTCATTGCTGTGGTCTGTATTACGAGTTATGCTGAATCGGTTATGATCAGAAGTCATTGCCATGAAGACCGAGGCTTGATCTGCTGCGATCAAACGTCTTTTGAACATTGAGGAACGGGGCCTGAAGTGTTATTTTCAGCAGACACCATTTGAACATTGAGGAACGGGGCCTGAAGTGTTATTTTCAGCAGACACCATTTATCGTTGACGACCGAGGCTTGAACTGTTGTGTTCAAACGTCATTTTGTGATCATCAGATCAAAATTCCTTGAAGCCCTGTTTTCTGAGATATCTTTCTTTTTCGCAACCAAACTCTGAGTCCTTCCTCTGTAGGATTGAACGATGTACCTGTACTTAAGAGAGTACCTGCACTGACATTAAGAGCTTGTTCGCTTTCACATTGGTTAGGGATATCTGCATTTGAACCATTTGGGGGTTCACTTTCAACCTTTGTTGTGCTAGAGGCGAATGTCTTTCCTGTTGGAACCCATCTAAGACAAACAGTCTTGAGAATTCTACCCGTTGGTTGCCACCTAAGACAAGATCTAGGACTTGTTGTTTTCTCATGCACAGTGGTAGTCTTTTTGATTGAAAACCTATGTCCTTTTGGGATCTGTCTTTTTGGTTTCGTTGCAACCCTTATTTGCTCTACGGGTTTGTTTCTGTTTGTTGTCTTATTGGATGGAACCTTAGCACGCGAGTTGACTTCTTTCAGGAATTTTATTACACAAGCGTCATGATTGGCATTAAAGACACATTTCTGACATGTCGAGCAAACAAAATGTTTGGAGTCAGAAAAATTTCTAGGGATCCTAGAGTGTTCATGTGTCTTTTTCTTAGCTTCCTCTAGGTAGTGATTATGAACAATGTCGTTTGAGCTATACCTAGATGAGCTTGGTGCAATCATGTGATGAGGTTTTGCAGGGGCAGATTCTCTTCCCTTAGGCAAATGATGTGTAGTGACTGGTTTTGACAAGTCGTTGTTCACATCAACTTGGGAGGCAAACCGTGGTTTTGAAATTCTAGGTCTTTCAGACTTAAACGCAGTCGGTTGTCTAACAACGGATTGGTTTTTGAGTGGTTGTCCAACCGGTTTTCCCAAGATTGATGGCTTTGCAAACTTAGTATTCACACTATTTCCTGTTAGTTTCCTTAACTCATTTTTTAATGCTGCAATTGCAAACCCCTTTTTCTGAATCTGAGCTAGTACATCAGCATTTTCATTAGACTTTTTGTTCAGTTGTGCCATTAAAGAGTCATTCTGGTCTTTGGTCTGAACTCGTGTCCTTTTGATAGAATCAAAAAGATCTTTGTAAGTCTGTTTCAAGTGCTCTTTTTCCTTATGTAACTGCTCATTCTCTGCAAGTAATTTAGCCACACTATGTTCCAATTCGATGTTTATTGTTTCAGTTACATCGATGTCATTTTTAACTTTGGCTTCATTACTTTTCTCTTTTAAAAATTGACTCTGTTGCCCTGATTTTAAAACATTGTTTTCCATTTGTAGTTCAAGATTAATACAATGTGTTTCGAGTTTTGCAAAATCTTTTTGAAACTGGGCAACAGTCTTTTTGAGACATACATTTTCAGACTCGAGTAATTGATTTGAGAGTTCAGTTGTCGTGTTATCAGTTAATTTAGCAGGCAAAGGACGTGTGTCATAACATTGATCAGCATTCTGGTCAACCTCTCCTTCATTATTGGATTCAGGTTGCTCAGTATGCTGTTGTCCTGTAGCAGATACATTATCATCAGTCGTTTGTACCTCAGCCATTGGCTCTTCATTATATATGGGTCTGATATCCGCATCATTCCTTGATCTGCTGCTTGTATCCTGCTTGACCTGCAGCCTTTATCCGCTCCTTGTGATTCTGTCCCATTGCTTTCAATGATAACTAAACTAGCATCCAATGCTTTACTCGAATCAACCTTTTCCTCTGTCGTCTGCATCAGTCTTTCATTCACCCTGCTGTCATACTCCATTTTATGCAGCGCTCTTTTCTCAATCGACTTTTTAACATAATCCATGTTTTGGATCAGTGTATCACGGAATTCTGGAATATCGAGTCGAGTGTATTCTAGAAAGTAGTTTCGTGTCATTACAATATATTCATCATTCAAATAGAATCTGAAGTTGATGAACAATTTGAAAACAGTGTCTCGGGTACTTTAAAAGAAGTCATGATCCAATCTCTGAAAATTCCTTGTTTCAAGTTGCTTTTCTAGTTGATCCACGTTTAGGAACATCGTGCCTGTGAAAGTCTCTAGATCTTGACAAAAAAGTGTCGTAAATGCGCGTTTGAATCCATCCTCGGTTCGACTTCCTTTTAAGTCGTTGTTTGAAAGACGCTTGAGGTGTGAATGAAGTCGTTGAAAAGATACCATGCAACTTTCTTTTTTTTTTCCATGAATTAGTTTGCATTGTTGTTATATCAGAATCTTAACATGAAGATAAGGTATCTTTCTTCTCCATTTTATCGAAAATTATGAAGTGAAAATGATTTGAAGGATCTTAAGCGGGTAAAGTGATTGTTGTTGTTTGTGAAAAAAAAACTATTTCACGGGATTTTACAAGTCTTGACTAAACCGAAAAAATACAAGAGTATTTCGCAGGATTTTACTAAATCAAGAAGAAACCGTGAAAATAGAATTGTTGTTGAAATCGTTGTTGTAGTTGAAGAACTTGAACTTTTGTTAACGATTTGTGAGCTAAAACGATGAACGGTGCACGAATTTTGAGCTTGAAAATGATTAATGGTTGATTAAAACTCAATTAAGGACAAACGGTGCACTAACGATTCACGTTGGAGGGCTAACGGCTAAATTATAACTATTAAGGACAAATGGTGTAGGTTTGTTTTAACAAAGAGGTAAAAAAAAACAAAGGAGGATGGTGAATTTGAATTAAAGTCCAGGGGCTGCATGTGTCATTTTCAAATCTTGTTAATTAAGGAATTAATTCCTACATTTTTTCTTATCACCTTCATTTAAAAAAGGAGATATAAGACCACGATTGTATATTTGATCATTTAAACTTGTTCGGTTATCGTCGGTGAAATCCGAATATAACACGATGATCGAAACGACGACACGGTCACAACGGTCTAAGTTATAAGTCATGTAGTCAACCGATACTCAAAACCGAAAAACCGAAAATTTGTTAAAACGTGAAGAAACTCGTTCAAAAATATTAGTATTATTTTTTTTACTCGTTTGGTCAAAAAAAAATCAACTCGATCGGCACAAGAAGATGAAACTCGTTCGGTGGTTGAAGTGTGACTCGTTCGGTCCTTGACAAATATAACTCGTTCGGCTCTCAAGTGAATGATCTAGTTCGGCTCTTTGAAATTGTAACTCGTTCGATGATCAAGTGTTTACTTCGTTCGGTCCTTGAGTTTTCACTCGTTCGGCTCAAAAGTTTTCCACTCGTTCGGTTGTTACGTTTTTCCACTCGTTCGTTGTCAAGTTATCCCACACGTTTCGGTTTTGTTACGTTTTCCACTCGTTCGGTTCTAACGAAAAGAATTCGTTCGGTCCTTCAAAAATTTTGCTCGTAGCAGCCAAGGAAGTAGAGGACACAAAGAGGAGAAAAAAAACAAATGAAAACGAAGGCTTACTTTATCTTGTCAAACTGGAAAACAAAAGAAGAAAAAGAAAGAAGAAGAAATTTTAAACGTACCCTGATTACGAGAAAAAAAAGATATCACCAAATGAAGAGTAACAAATCTGCCGAATGATAAGCTTAAAAAAAATTACCAAAAACAAATCACTAAACCCACCCGAGGCGACTGATACCAATTGTAGGAACCCGATCTACACTTTCACTTCATATTTCACAACACGGATCGAACCAAGAAACTAGAAATAAGATAATGGTTTAGAGAGAGAGAAGAGAGAGAGATGAGAGAAAAAGAGAAAAGATATTTTAGATATTATGAGAGAGAGATATTTTCTTAGAGAAAATATCTATATATATATCCCTACACATTTAATGTGACGCGTGGGATATTTAACTAGGACTCGGGCTCGGGTTTTGCTTGGGATTAAACCCGAAACATATACAATATTAGTTTAACTATCGAGCCCGATTCCCGATAATATTCTTTTACAACATTAACTAATTAATTGACCGAGACTTAAATACATAATGAACGAACTTCATGTTCGACTCAATATTTTGAGGCTAACATCCTCACGTTCCCAAGTAAATTCTAGACCTCTTTGCGAATTCCAATGAACTTTAACGATAGAAATCCGACTTTTCTTATGTCGCCTAACCTCTCGGTTTATGATTTCTTCTGGCTCTTCAATAAAGTGCAGCTTATCATTAAGTTGAATCTCGTCAAGTGGGATGATGAGATTTTCATCTGGTAGACACTTGTTGAGATTGGAAACTTGAAACATGCTATGAATCTCTTTCAACTCTGGTGGTAGTTCCAATGTGTAAGCCACCGGACCAACTCTAGCTAGGATCTTGAATGGCCCAATGTAACGTGGACTCAACTTTCTGCGCTTTCCAAAATGAATAACGCCCTTCCAAGGCAATACCTTGAGCAATACTATATCCTCGACTTCAAATTCCAGCGGCTTAGATCTTCAATCCGCTTAGCTTTTCTGGCGGCTACGAGCAGTCAACAAGCGGTTCTTAATTAGAACAATCTTTTCTGTCGTTTCCCGAATCAATTCTGGACCGGTGAGTTGGCTATCTCCAACCTCACTTCAGCAGACAGGCGATCTACATTTCCGTCCATACAAAGCCTCGAATGGCGCGGCCTTAATACTTGCGTGGTAACTATTATTGAATGAGAACTCGACCAATGGCAAGTGTCGATCTCAACTATTTCCAAAGTTAATCACACAGGCATGCAACATATCTTTAAGCATTTGTATAGTCCTTTTGCTTTGACCATTCGTTTGAGGGTGGTAAGCGGTACTCATATCCAAATTTGTCCCTAATACCTTTTGTAGAGATCTCCAAAATCTAGACGTGAAATGGCTATCTCTATCTGGAATGATTGATACAGGAACACCATGCCTACACACAATTTCCTTCAAATAAAGTTGCGTGAGTTTCTCTATAGTATCAGTCTTCTTCGTCGGTAGGAAATGAGCTGATTTGGTCAATCGATCAACAATGACCCATATTTTATGATGCGCGGTCATCATAGGACTTCTACACGAGAAATTTTTCAACTCTATAGGCAGTGCACCTAATCGTTGTAGTGTAGTATAGGCAAGACTCACGGTTGTTTATCGTTCACTCGAGGAATAGGTTGGGAAGGCTTGATCACGGTCAAACAGAATTCTAAGGGTTGAGAGAAGATTATTTTTGTATTTTTATATTTTATGGAAAGCAAGTAAATCATATAATTGGAGAGAGGTTTGGTTTTAGCTGTTTAAACTAAATATTAACTAAGCTATTGGTGATAACAATAAGATAAAATACTGTGTTTATTTAATCGTGTATTACTCCCTAGATTGCTTCTCCTAGTGTTATTGCCTTGTCACACTTGTGATGATCTGTGTAACTAGCATGAACGAATACACGAACCCGCCGTCTACTTATTAAGACGCTAGAGCAACGCACATGCAAGGTAGTATGAAGACTATTACACGGCCCCTAGGAGTACACTAAGTGCATGTGAAATATATTAAGAGTGGATAGACCATATTAGGGGGCAAGGTAGTATGAAGACTATTACCCGATGGTATCCTTTCTACACAATCACGTTTTCCTAGACATATCAACAGCGATACAAACAAAAGCTGGTTTTCTAAAACCTAACGTGCACATCCATCATAAGAAGCAACACCATTAAGATCTACATTCAAGGTTTCATACAATCATAAATAAACACAATAGGAGGTTTAGCCAAGCATGTTAAAGATAAAGCAAGAACAATAAATCAAAC
>BQNB010128994.1:0-19190 GCA_026074375.1 Tanacetum coccineum
TAGACATCTTGTTTTATTATGATATGATATGTTTTGATCGATCAATGATTAGTGAATGTACGTTAAAAGTGGTGAGGTTAACGTATTTGTTTCTTGTTTTAGTGATATTAAGTCCTAAGTTTGAAATATTCCAAATGTCTAAGACAGTAGCTCAACTCGCCGCCAGAGGCTATCAAACCGCTGCAAAGAATTAAGTCAACCCGCTGGTGGAAATTAAGGCAACTCGCCGAACATAACTCGCTGCCAAGCAACCCGCCGTGAAGAAATAATACAAACCGCCGTCTATATTTTAATCAAACCGCCGCTGAGTTTTCAAACCGCCAGAGTTTCCTTTAGATATTTGCTATTAAAATATTCAAAACGCTGTCAACCTGTTCAAACCGCTGCCTAAGCAAACCGCCCCTAAGCAACTCGCTGCAAAGAATTAAGGCAACCCGCTGGTGGAAATTAAGGCAACTCGCCGAACATAACTCGCTGCCAAGCAACCCGCCGTGAAGAAATAATACAAACCGCCGTCTATATTTTAATCAAACCGCCGCTGAGTTTTCAAACCGCCAGAGTTTTCATTAGATATTTGCTATTAAAATATTCAAACCGCTGTCAACCTGTTCAAACCGCTGCCTAAGCAAACCGCCCCTAAGCAACTCACTGCTTAGTATAAAGTAACTCGCCTCTTGAGCAACTCGCCACCTAAGCAACCCGCCGTGTGTCAGAGAGTTGGTAACCTACTGAATAAAATATTCCATTTTAATTAACTCGCCATGAAGAATATCAGCCAACTCTCCACGAAGAACAACGAACTTTATTACTTAAAAACACCAATAAATCACCCTTTTGAACGATTCCACTTGATTTCTTTTGCACAACTCAATATTACAAGGCTATAGCCACTAGTAACACCCAAACTTTAACATAACCAACATCAAAATCTGGAGAATCAAGAAAAACGAGCTAGAGCCTTCAAAAGTGTACTTTTTGATCTAAATCAAGCATGAAATCGCACATACACACGATCTAATCATCCCATGTGCTCTGATACCAATTGTGGTTTATCATATATCATAACACGAGGTCGATTCTTGGACTTTGCTAGTTTCTAGAGAGAGAAACACATGAGAGAGATTTTCCAGTGAGAGAAAATGTGTTTTATAAGAAAAGAATAAATGACTAGCTTGCCTTTTCCAAAGTTAGAAGAGGCTTATATAGTTTTTACAAAATACCGGGCATTAGAACCCGGCTTAAGACCGAAAGACATACGATTAACTATTAAACTACGAGCTATTATAAACAATAAATATACGGGGTGACCGAGTCTTTTTCTAATATCTAACACATAACATTTTCAACAAGCCTCACGAGTCGTGTGTTAAACCCGCTTTTTTGAAATCTTGATCTACTTTCCTTTAGAAATCCCGTAAAGATTCAATCTTTTCACATCAAATCTATAAAACTTGTACAACAAGCAAAGCACTTTCTTTGAATCCTCAAGAAACAACTAAACATTTCTTGTATTCTAAGTTGTCCCTGAGACTTGATCTTCAAGAAACCCACGAGAACCTTCAAACCCGATTGATCAATCCCGAAAACCTAAAAAACCTTGAAGCTTCTTAATCTTCAAGATGGATTTTCACCAAGGAACTCTAAATCTTTAATCGTTTAAAGCCTTTAAACCCTTTCATCGAAACTATGTAACCGCAATCTTGATCTCCAAGTAAACCCCTTAAAGTGACTTTCTTGCACCTCAAGAAACCCTTGAGAAAACCGAAAGTTGTACCATAAGTTTTCTTTTGATCAAACTAAGCTTTAGACAACTTATATCAACACAACGATAGCCATACAATAACCGAGAAAAATAATACAAAAATCAGATCTTTCTAGTCAACTTCGACAGGATGTGTCTCCCTATTGGATGCTCTGATGCAAGATCCCTCAGATGAGCACCTAAATCTATGTGTCTTAAACCTATCTTTGAAATTTCTAGAAAATCTAACGGTTTAGGAACCCATTGTCAAATCTCCACAACAACGGCATAAACGTGAACGAAACATGGTTTATTCTTTTCTCTATTTTTGTATCCCATCTCGTTGTGTGATTCCATTTTCTCGAAGAAAGGATCTGATACCATGGATCACAAATTTTAGAACAATATGTCTTTTTACTTGTTCAAGTCTTTGACCCTGTATGTATCGAGACTTGTTAGATCCATTAATTGTTTGTAACCTGAAGATCGAAATGCGGAATCTAGAACCTTGAGGACAATCGACATTTGCAATACCAAAAACCTTTGATTATCAAAAAGAAGAACAATCAACCACACAAAAGCAAGAATATCAATTATATGCACACATTAAAGTAGGGCTGAGCAAATAGACCGGTGGACCGGACCGGACCGGAAAACCGGACCGAACCGGACCGACCGGACCGCGGTCCGGGGTTTTGGACCAATTCGGTCTTCGGTCCGGTCGGTCCGGTCCGGTCCGACCAAAAACTCGAGATTAAGCCTTATAGGACCGGACCGGACCGAGGACCGAACGAGGCGGGAACCGGCCCGGACCGGACGTACATTTCGGTCGGTCTCGGTCGGATTGTTTAGAGGAGTTTTCGGTCTCGGTCCGGTCCGGTCCTAGCCGGTCCGGTCCGGTTTTGGACCGTTGCTCACCCCTACATTAAAGTACCCTCAAATACCCTTTTATTAAAACCAATAAAGCTTATAATCCAAGAAAAAAGAATGTTATAACTAGTATCTTCTCTCATATCTCTCTATAAAGATGAGAGTGTACAATCTCTATAGAATTAGGATTTTATAGTATCCTTAATTGCTTGCACATCAAAAAAATCATAGTTTAGGGGGTGAGTATCGGGTCAAACCCGGATCGGACCAAACCGAGACCATTTTAGCCCAAAATCACGGATCGAGGACCGGACCGAATGTGTTCGGTCCGGTTCTTCGGTCGGTCCGGTCCGAGAAGGCATTATTGGTCGATTGTACGTAAAACCGGATTGGATCGAAAAACTAGGATTCATAAGACCTAACATGGTTAGTGTGTGGACCGAGGACGAACCGAAGTAGATTTTTTCTTTCCTTTCTAGTTTCTCGGTTCGATCCCGGTCCGCGTTACAAATATGATACCTTTAGTTTGATATTTTATAATAATCAATTTACCCAAATACAACTAAAACTTCTATACATTAAACTAATTACATTTTTTGTCCTCTAAAGATACCTAGGTAAACAAACATTTAATCATTTAAGTTAGCATAACGAATCTGAAAACCCTGTAAAAAAAACTTAAAAAGAGTTGTTTCTACTTTCTAGTGAGTTAGCAGCCATAGAGAGACCCCATTTCCCAACACAATTCACATGCGTGTGAGTGTGTTATCTCACCTGGCACTTGGCACAAAAATTTATTTCTAAAAAGCTGACCAAATAACCCATCTTTGATGTATCATCATCCCTTCATTTCAATTTCAATGGTGGCTACTTCTTTTTCCCACTCACAAATCAACCCTTAATTTTATTTTCCTATTTTTAGCTCCTTTGATATAACTTTCTATTTTTACACAAACCCTTATTATGTACTTCCTCGATTGATTGTCTTACTATTTCCAAAATCAATCCATTTTATCCTGTTAGCTTTCTATTTTTTGTAACTTTATGGTATTCACGGATTCTTCTTCATCTATTCAATCATCCTTCAACAGCCACAGCAATAACATGACATTACAGGATCTAACTAGATACAGAATCTGCTCGACGTTCTTTACTTTTCAGGCCTGCTAACAGTGGAATATATGATGATACTGATCAGTTCTTTAATAATACTAGGGTTTCAAACACTACTGATCAGATGTTATCAGGATATGAATCACAGTTTATTATGGATTCTGCTGTTAAGCAAGAACAAGAAGTTATATATTCAACACCACAACCAACAATGAATACTTATCAACAACAACAACAGAATCAGTTTCAGTCATCACAAATGGATCAGACTACTATTAATAGTAATAGCTCAGGGATGAATGATTCGAATAATACTATAAGGAGTAATTTGCTAAGGCAAAGTAGCTCACCTGCCGGGTTTTTCGATCAGCTCGATATGGATAATGGTAACTTTCTATATCTTTTTACCATATTTTGTTAGGCTTATTTTTCATAAACCTGTTTTTTTTGGCTTATTTTCGAGCTTGTGAGCATGTTTTTTAGTTTATAGTCATGGCTTACAGCTTATTTGGTTTTGGGCTTATGTTCCATAAGCTTACTTTTTGTGGCTTATATAAGCTTTTTATGACATAAGAAACTTATATAAGCCAAAATGATTTAATATAAGCCACAAAAAGTGAGCTTATGAAACATAAGCCCAAAATCAAATAAGACATAAATATTTTGAGATCGTTAGTTGCCTCGGTAGTAAGAGAAAAAAAAACCCCGTAAAAATGGGCTTATCAAATTAAAACAGAACAAGATAAGCTAAAACTAACACCATTAATGATTTTGGTAAACAGTTAGGGATGAGCTGCTTAAATTTCATAAACGTATTTTTTCGGCTTATAAGCTTTTTTTTTCTTTTCAATTTTATGTCATAGTATGAAAAATGGGATAATGTAAATAAGTGTAACCACAGATTTATTTCTAATTTAGGCAAGAAGGACAGTTAATTTGCTGGATTTCATGTTCTTTTGGAATTACTGTGTTTGGTAATAATTGTACTTTTGAAGGAGTTGATATCTGTGTATTATATGTTGTACAAGTACAAGTGCAAGTGCTTTAAGAATTACTAAAATGATTAACATGATGCTGATGCTTATATGTTTCTTTTTGGATAAAGGGATGATGGTGAAGACGGTTTAATTATCGTTTTATACTTGATTTGGAATGTTTATTGCTGCAAGTTGAGCGTTGTTTATGATTAAATTTGACTTGTATGCTGTTTGTCTGTAATTAGAACCAACTTGTCACTTGTTTGTTCTTAATTAACAGTTTCCGTTACTTTTCTAAGGTTGGAACTAATTGTTTGTAGGTTTTTCTGCGATGAGATCGTTGGATGATTTCAAAGTTGGTGGTAGGGGTATTGGAAACTCAATGCTCTCCTCGACAAAGAGAATGAAAAATGAAATGGGATTTACGTCTAGTTCACTAACGTCTTCTGGTATATTGCCGCGTATCCCTGAAAATGAGAGCAAAGTTATGGATTTAAAAAGTGGTCGTGATGATGGAGGATTTGGCTCACATTCATGGGATGATTCGGATATCTTATCTGATAATTTCTTGAAAGACTTCGGAGAAATTGATCAAAATAAGTTATCGAGTTCAAACCCATCTGAAAATCAGGTATTCTATTTTGACACTGATCTGATCTTCATAGTGTTGAGATTCATGATTGTTTTAACCAAAATTAACATGACCATTATGGGTTGGGTGGCAGAATGATGTTGGGAGATAGTGCTCCAGTACGGCTTGTGCATCACTGAGCTGATCTAAGTAAGCGTGTTGGATAAATTGCTCGCATTTATTCAGATTCTAGTGCATTTGTGAAGAGAGCAAATAGGGGTTGTGACTACTCACCAATGATGCATCGCGAGAGGGTAAAAATCTAGACAAAAACTACTCACGGCTCGTTAACTTCTGTTTTTGTCAGAAATTGATCAAGAGTACTTATTTCGGATTACTTTAGGTATGTCGGAAGATAAGTGAAAGAATGAGGAAGCTACAAGAGCTTGTCCCAAATATGGACAAGGTAAGAACAATGTTTCTCAAACTTACAACGTCAAAAGCTTAAATCTCATATACATTAAATTAAGACCTTCATATCCGATACTTGCAGCAAACAAACACAGCAGACATGTTGGATTTAGCCGTTGACTATATTAAAGAACTTCAGAAAGAAGCAGAGGGTATGTGATGAGAAAAAAGTTCAGGTCTCTAACGCTATAAATTCTTTATATATTAAACTTATTATTGTGTATGTTGGAACATTCAGTCTTTTCAGATCCATCACGCAATGTACTGTCCACATAAACGATGCTATAACACGAGTTTAAGCATGTATGATCATTATGTTCATGACATTATATAAGGTGGAAAAATGAAGAATGTGGAAGGTTGAATTATTTGAGGGTGGTTAGAAATCTTCATAATAAGACTATGCACCTGTATTGGTGTATTTAAATGGAACAATAAACTTCCATTGTTGTTGTAACTATAGCTTACTGTATAGTATTACGCGACTACATTAAGCTCGTCCATGGTTTCATATTCCTTTGCTCTACACTTTTCGGCTTAATTTAGGTTCATTCTTGTAACTTGTATGATATTTGTTATGTTAGTTGTATCATGTATCTTAATCATTGGAGCCGTTAAATCAATCAAATTTACTGATAGATATAGGGTGCGTTTGGTGAAATTAGCAATAGCAACGAGCATACCTGTTTTTTTATAAAAACGTTTAGTAACATAGTTGTAGTTATAATCATAATGTGTAAAACATCTCATAAATGTTCAATGTTCCTAAATGCTTTTTCATGTAGCGTTGGGAAAGAGAGCATGGGTTAAGGTTAGTAGAAGTAGTTTAGTAGTTTTTATAGGGGTATGTTTGTTAGGTATTCCGCAAAGAAAGAAAAAAGATAAAGCTACTTGTTGCTTGCCAAACGAGCATTAAAAATTACGACGCTCACCGCTCTTAGATGCACATAAACGTTATGCGCCAAACACACTCAGTGGTTTTTTTTTTCATTTTAATGTGTTTTGTGAAAATGAAAAGTGTATATTTTTGGAAAAGGAGGACATATTGGAAATATGTGTGTAAAGTTATGGAATATTTTCTAGTTCAGGAAAACAGATTTGGTGAATATTTGGACCACTTCTCAATTATTAGAAAATTATGAAGCATGAAAAAGAAAGAAAGCTACAACATGAATCTAGTATGTTCGATCCTCTTTATCTTAATATTCTTATGAGTTGGTGCTATCGCGGCCACCTCTCTTTTGAGTGTGGTAGGTACGCAGTTTACATCTTTCGTTAATAACTACTCTCTCTGTACCATAATTATTATCCGCGGGTAAAAAACACGCAATTAAAAAAAAAAATATTATTACAATTTTTTATTTTTTATTTTTTTCACAATGACAGTTTTAGCCTTAACTAATTAATTTAAAACTTTTTTGAATTTATAATTATCATTTCAAGTGAAAGGTGATATGGTAAATTTCCCTAACTTTTTTATTTATTTTTGAAAGTGAACAATTAAAAACGAGAAAAATCTTTGATTTTTAAGACAAATAAAACGGGTGTAATTAAAATTTTAATTTAAATAATTATTAATTTCTCTCTTTTTTCTCAATAAAAAATGATTAGCTAAGATATCACATATTCACTATGTATGTTCATCTACAGATAAGTACTTTTGTAGAAGAAAAAAAGTACACAAATACAAATGAACACATAAGAGTAGGGCTGAGCAGATAGACCGGTGGACCGGACCGGACCGGAAAACCAGACCGAACCGGACCAACCGGACCGCGTTCCGGTCCACGGTCCGGGGTTTTGACCAATTCGGTCTTCGGTCCGGTCGGTCCGGTCCGGTCCGACCAAAAACTCGAGATTAAGCCTTATAGGACCGGACCGAGGACCGAACCGGACCGGACCGTACCATTTCGGTCCGGTCCATGGTCCGACTTTTTAGACCATTTCGGTCTCGGTCCGGTCCGGTCCGGTTTTGGACCGTTGCTCACCCCTACATAAGAGTCGTATGCTAAATATCATAATAGTTGGATAGCCTATGTATTATAGGGCAAGTATCACAGATTTATTGTGTGTGCAATTGTCCATCTACAAATAAGTACTTTTTTAGAGAAAAAATATTTGTATTATACTTGTCATTTTTTGTCATTGTATATAGACAACTATTTTTTTTTGTCATTGTGCCGTTCAACTTTTAAATTCGTGCTATTGTGTGTATTTTGTGACCATTTTACCCTCACTTTTTTCAATTTTTAAAGGGTAAAATGATCATTTCACATGCAGAAATAGTCGCATAATACACACAATAGCACGAATTCAAAAGTTGAGCGACACAATGGCAAAAAAATTAGTTATTTACATACAATGACAAAAAGTGAAAAATATAATACATTTTTAAACAATTAACCCAAAATATTACTCCAACAAAAAAACTAAGATTTAATATTTTAATGTGATATGAGATCTACATCATGAAACGCCTATATAAAACTTACTTGTAGGAAGAAACAATCTGAATGTAGATGAATCGATGAACATGCTGATCAAAATGAACCGTAAACCTCAACAAAACCATGTTGATTTCTTTCATTATTTTCGTGTGACCTTGTATTGATAGCTTGTTGCAAGACGATGACTATCATGTATTAACAACTGTATGATAAAAGAAAGGAGTAAGAATTCGTAAGAAGTTGAGGTAATCTTTAAAAATGAGAATATTATTTATAAGCCTCTAATTTAGTATGACAACTATAAACATAAGTTAATGGTTAAAGAGTTACAAATATACATAACCACAATAATGGCATTGACTAAATTCTTAAATATAGTTTGACTGGATTAACTTAATCTCAACTCTATAAAAACCGGGAAAAGAAAACGAAATCTCAAACACACGAAATCTCATTCAACCAAAAAAAACAGTTACATGCACGATATAATATTGAAGCATGATGTGGCAGATTTGTATTTTAAATTTATACCGAAAGCAATTATTGAAACATGTTTGTGGTACTTTTTGTTAGGGCTGTAAACGAACTGAACGTTCAACAAACCATTCGCAAATCATTCGATGGGAAACTCGTTTATGTTCGTTTATTTAATAAATGAACGAACACGAACAAGATTTTTGGTCCGTTTAGTGAAATGAACGGACATGAACAAATGCTTCGTTCGTTCATTTGCGTTCGTGAACGATCGATGATGTTCGTCCGATTACATTCATTTAGTTCGTTCGTTTACGCTCGAATATTTTCGTTCGATTACGCTCGAATATTTTCGTTCGATTAACATTCAAATATTAAAAAAACTTAATAAATTATATATTAAGTATTTCAAAGATCTCTAGCAATTATATAATACTTAAGTATTTAATAATTTCTTTTACATGACATACTAAGGGTCTATTTGGTTTGTAAGTAGAATTAGATTTGGATTTGGTTTAAAATTTAAATTTGGTCTAGGTTTGGGAGAGAGAAAATAATATTTTTTTATAAATATTTAATAATAAATTTGGATGAAAAATATTATTTAAATAATACATTAATTAAGTATGTGAGAGAAAAGAATGTGGTCCTCACGAGTTTAATGTAAAACCCACCTATTAGCTCAAGATTTTGAAAACCCTAACTATTAAGGTTTGAAAAGTCAAACGCCATGAAACAAACATCTTTTTTTTACTAAACCCCAAACCCTTTTTATAAACCCACCTACCAAACGCACCCTAAAGTTTGATAAAATTGAAAACTAGCAGCAAAACATTGGTCTTGAATGAGCAAGAATTGTTGACGCCAATATTAGTCATAGTACAAGTAAATAATATTTTTTATGTAAGATATTTTCTTTAACTTTATCTCATTTCAACATTTAGTTCTTTTACCAAAAAATTAGAACCTGTAGTCTTTGGAAAAAGATTCTCTCAAGTTGTGGTCAAACATGATTGATCATGTTATGTTTTTTGTGAGGAGAAATAAATAAGTGGGCCTTTGATTTTCATTAAAAGAAAAAGTTGTATACATTTAACTAATTTGTGATTGGTGAACATGATATATCATGTTTGACTCAACTTGAGAGGATTCTAATCCGTAGTCTTTTTACATGATGTTTTGAAAATCAAGCCTCTAATCAACAGGTTGAATCACCGGGTCAATCGGTCCAACCACCAAATTAAACCGGTCTAAAAAAACAAGTACATGCACGATATAATATTGAAGCATGATGTGATAGATTTGTATTTTAAATTTATACTGAAAGCTATTATTGAAACATGTTTGTGACACTTTTTGACTTTTTGTAATATATGCATTGCTTGTTGCTATTTCATATTGATATAATCATCAATACTATAACTACGCAGCGCATTAATCTAGTTTAATGTATATGAATTAACAAATAAATTATAACATATAATTTACTAACCTCGAATCAATTGAAATACTAAGACAGTTCATGTTTTCTTGATATTGGATCTTGAATCTTGAAACCCTAAAAGTGATTAAAACAATCACCTTTAAAAGTTGCTCACACTGCACGTCAATGGAATACGCTAGGATGTTAGTGCTTGCTTCACGAAAAACACCACAAACAAACTAGGGTTTAGTGTTTTTGAGTTGGAACGATTGAACAAACAAACCCTTTAGGTTTTCTTCCTGCCGATCGTATGGACCCGACCTAGTTTGACCTGATCTATCAACCGGTGCCGTCACTATATTTTTTTACCTTCAACTTAACAAAAAGAATCACCTTAGTTTTTCTGATGGCCCGACACTATATGTGTCGTGTGTCAAATAATGAAGCCAACAGGTGTTTATATATCATAACAACTTGTTCTTCAAGTTGGATTACAACACCTCATTAATTTAATAAAATCGACACTTTCCTCTCTTTTAGTTCCCTTAGTCGGCCGGCCTTCAAAACCCAACCCCACGGGTTTTGATTTTCAAACTAGTAAGTTTCTCACTTATTAATTAATGTCTATTTGTTAATTATAGTGCCTAACAATATAAATAACGACCATTTATTATTTCGTGAAACATATTAGTATAATTAATAAATATACGATAATTAATTACATTAATAAATGTATCATCTATGTATACGTGTAGGGGTGTCAAAAAAGACAACCTGACCCGAACCCGACCCGACCCTCGGGTCAAAAATCTTATCCGGGTCAACCCGACTAACCCGAGTTCTAAATAGGGTCGGGTTTGGGTTAAAATGTTTTGGCTAACTTGGGTTCGGGTCAACCCGATTGACCCGAATAAAGATTTTTTTATTTTTTTAATATAATTTTATAGATTTTCTATTTAAAAGTGTAAAAAAAAATAAATTTTTTTGTCATTTTACTCAAATTCGGGTTGACCCGACCCGAATTGACCCGAACCCGAGTTGACCCGACCCGAATTGACCCGAACCCGAGTTCATCCCGTGACACATATTAATATAATTAATAAATATACAATAACTATATTAATTACATTAATAAACGTATCATCTGTGTATACGTGTGTGCCCCTGATAGGCTTTCGTATTTCTTAGTCGTATAAATACTAATAATGGTTAGCGTCTAGCAACACCCCATTGCTTCTAAAAATACTTGAGTGTATGGTTTCCAAAAACATCTCAGTATAATGGTTTATTATTAAACATCTATGGATATTGATTTACTCATTTCATATTGTTTAACTATTATGTTTCTCGTTATAGATCTTAATCAAGATTACCAAATGTAAACGAGAACTATCTTGGCTTACGTTTGAGTATGGCCATACAAACATATGATTAACTCAACGAGGGGCCCTATAGTACAATAACACAAATTTTATGATAATTAAGTGAGCTTATAGTTTTTATGATAATTGAGTGAGCTTATAGTTTATCTCAGTAGTTGGTATGTAGTACAAACCTAAAAAGTACATACTAGATAATGTCTATGAAGTAAGTTTATATACTCAGTACACATATATATGTTCAAAATATTCCTTATTGTTTTAACGTAAGCGTTTTATACGATATTACATCATCTTCGTAGTTGTTTGAGTATCAACATTTATCTTACAATCCTGGGCCGTGCTTAGGATGGCCAAAACCCATTACTAGTTAGTTGTGATAACGTTTGTGAGTTTGAGGCTAAAGCTCACACACTCGTAACAAACCCAAGACACGCCCAGTGAGGCTAGAGGCGCCACAACCTTGCTTGGGAAACAACTTCCCAGGCCAAACACCTAAGATGCTAGACTCGGATCTTATCTGAAAGCCGTAGCAGGAGACAACATGTGTCACTACCTTATTCACCTAAGAGGTAGTATTGTGAACATTACGCCAACAGCTGCAATCGTTCATGGAGCATTCCATGAACATGGTAGAGGCAAGGATGACAAGCCACATATCATTCTTGTCTCCTCTGTTTGATGTCCACCACGTGGATCATCGGATTGCATTGACGGGTTGCACGAAACTCTAAATGCATCTCTATAAATACTAGACCATTTCCTTGAATCGGACAAAGACACATACGACTAAAACGCGCGCGCGCACACACACTATAATCGACTCGTGGGTGTTGCAAATTTTGACTTTTACATCCCCTTTTTAGTAAAAAAGACGCCTTTTCGAAAAATCGTCTTCTACGACCGATAGAATAATAGAACATAAGATTTCATATACTAACTTTTAACACGTGTCTTAAAAGTATATATTTTTTGAATGATGTTTTGCTACACCAGTTTCTTATTTTTTTTTTTAAAATTTAAATATATATTTTATTAATTATAATAACTTATCATTTATATAGTTGTAGAAGACAAACGAGCAATAATCTACGACGCTAGGTTTTATTGAATTGCAAAGCAATTATTTTGAAAAAACAATTAAAAAAAAAAAAAAAAAATAGAAAAAAAAATAAACAAAAAAGAAAAAAAAACCCAAAAAACCCCCAGTACCCGACCCTATTTATAGAAACCTCACTCTCTCAATAACGCTCTACGGGAATAGTCGGTTGTCGGTTTTAATGTAGAACCCGGATAAATATATAGGGTTTTTATGTATTATGAAAGGATGGCCCCTATAAGGGTCGGTCGAGGTTCGGTCAGGTTGTCTTTTGTTTTTTTTGAACACCCCTAACAGCCGTAAACATAATGATATACAATATTAAAAGTAATTATTCTATCCTAGATTATTAATTATAACTAATATGGTATTCCACACGCAATACTAAATGTTCGTTATTTAATTTGTTAGGGCAACTATACTTAACAACTAAGACATTAAATAAATTAGGTGAGAAACCTTACTATTTTGTAAAAAATCAAACCGTAGTAGTTGGGTTTATGAAAGAAAGAAAGGGGGCCCGGCGCCACACCGCCCCCAAGTGAAGAAAAGAAAGGCCCTAAAGGCAAGGTCACCCTCGACCAGCATACCCACTAAGGAACTAACAGAAGAAGAGGAAGAATTTGATGGTTTCGATTTTAATTACATTAATGAGGTGTTGTAAATCCCCAAACTTGAAAGAAAACAAGTTTTTATGAAATAAAAACAAAAAAAACACACCGTTTTTGGCTTCCATTGTTCCATTAATTGACAAAACGACACAATAGTAGACCCGGAGCCATTCAGACAAACTAAAGGTTGATTCTTTTCAATTTGTTAAGTTGACGGTAAAACAATATTAGTGAACTAACAGCCGGCATCACCGCCCCTTGACATAACGCTCGCAACTACAGCCCATTCCGGTTGATAGATCAGGTGCAAACTAGGTCGAGGACGATGGTCAATACGGATCTTATCAAGGAAAGAAAAAACCGTAAACTAAAAAAAAAGGGTTTTTTTGTTTCACGTAATATTCGATCCAAAACTCAAAAACACTTAAAAAATACCCATGCGTTATGTAATTTTTGGTGTTTTTCGAGACAAAATAAGCACTAACATCCTAAAAACTTAATTCATTGACAGTGCAGTGAGCGCAACTTTTAAACAAAAAAAAAAAAAGGTGATTGAATTAAAAAAATCACTGTTTATTTAAAGAATAATTATTTAATATTAAAATAATTTAAAAATAATATAAGGGTTATCAAGATTGACAAGGATCACAATACAAGCAAGAAAAAACAATGAACTGTCTAAAAAAGATATGCAATAGGAAATTGATTCGAGGAGGTTAATAAATTAGATTTTTTATAATCTTTATAAATTTGTTAATATCATATACATTTAAGACTAGATTAATATTAATAGCTAACGCGAATCGGTACTTTTACTAGTATTGAATGATTTATTATCAATAGATGAAAAAATAGCACCAAATCAGCCATGTCATAAGATTAAAAAAAGGTTACAAAAAGAAGAAAAAGCAAAAATGTCCAAAAACAATGTCAAGTAATAAAGCTTACAGTCCCATTGACCACTAAATAAAATAATCAAGTACAAAAATCATATCACTCTAAATCTACATTAAGGTATCCACTTTCCAATAATAAAATCATTCGTGCCAAGAACAAGTGAAAAAAAATTAACAGTGGCTTAAAGTTATTTTTTTAGACACCCCAGTTGGTAAAATTTGGAGGTTTATAATTAAGGAGGGTGTGTTTAGACACGATAACCGAATATAGTTTACCTCACCCCCCAGATTACAACCGTCTGATCATAGTAAAGGCTCGAGATTTCAAATCAAAACATCTTAGTAAAAAAAAGGACTACACAGATTAGATCCTAACTGCAGTTAAGTCAAACAAATATAGATCATTGTTCAATCACCAATTCACAATAATTATTAAATTTTATACCAAAAAATTTTTTTTATTTCTTTTATATGAAAAAGAACAAAGGCCCTCTGTATTTATTCTCCTACACAAAAAACATAACCATGATCCAATCATGTTTGTAAGACCACAAACTTGAGAAAATCTTTATTCCAAAGACTAGAAAGCAGTACATAAGTTTTTAATTTTTGGTAAATAGAACTAAATTTGACTGAATAAAGTGAAAGAAAATAGACTTACCTTAATAATAATATTTATTGTTTTTACACTCAGTGTACATGGAACGTAATATTGGCGGGTCAACAATGACTTTCTTTTCTATTTCTCTAACGTAATTTCATTCTTGCTCAATACTATCAAGACCAATGATTTGCTGCTAGTTTATTTTTTCAATTTTATAAATAACAACAAACAATATCAAACTTAGAGAGGATGGGGCGTTATGTAGGGTGGGTTTATATAAAATAAAAGGAAAGGTTTGGGGGTTTAGTTAAAAACAAGATGTTTGTTTCATGCGTTCTTGACATTTTCACATTTCAAAACCTTCAAAAAGTTAAGGTGGGGTGAAATGGATTGTTTATGATACACAAAAATCTTGAGCTAATAGGTGGGTTTACATTAGAACTCGTGAGGACCATACTTTCAGTTTATATGAAACGCATCGTACATAATATTATTGAAGTGTTTATTGTTTATTGTTTAGGTGGGGTGTTTTGGACATATAATATTTTTTTATTTTTCTTCAAAGTAGTTAAGTATCTATATAACAAAAATTGATTAGTGATTATTTTAGTAAAAAAATATTAGTTTGTTTCCTTCCCCCCACCACCACCTTTTCCTCTCCCCTCACTTCTACACCCCTTTTTTCTCATCCTACTCTCCGTAATTTTCTTTTTTCCGCTCTCTCTCCCTCTCTCCGTCCCAAACCTAGACCAAAATATTAAATTTATTAAACCAAATTCCGAAATCTATATTCTACTTACAAACCAAAAATGACCCTTAGTACAAAGTTCATGTAAAGAAGAAATATTTAAAAATACTTAAGTCTAATATTAATTGCTCTTTAGGAGAACTTTTGAAATAACTTAATAATATAATTTCATAGTTTAAGTTTTTTTTAATAATTTGAATGTTAAAATCGAACGACAAATATTCGATGCGTAATCCAAAAAACGCAAAAATATTGAGCTACAAACCCACACACACCCATCACCCACTACTCATACACATACTCCCTTTGTATAACGTAACGAACATATCGATTCGATCACGTCCGCAAAAGAACGAGACAGAATCGCAATTAGTTCAATGTCCGTTCATTTCACTAAACGGTACCAAAAATCTTGTTCGTTCAAATGGGTATTCGTATTCAAAATTAATTAAAAAAACATACATAATACGAGTTATCCCATACGAATGATTTGCGAATACGGATTTTGAACTTCAATTCGGTTACAGCCCTAACAAAATTACCACAAACAATTTTAACATGTTTCAATAATTGCTTTCGGTATAAATTTAAAATACAAATCTGCCACATCATGCTTCAATATTATATCGTGCATGTAACTGTTTTTTTTGGTTGAATGAGATTTCGTGTGTTTGAGATTTCGTTTTCTTTTCCCGGTTTTTATAGAGTTGAGATTAAGTTAATCCAGTCAAACTATATTTAAGAATTTAGTCAATGCCATTATTGTGGTTATGTATATTTGTAACTCTTTAACCATTAACTTATCTTTATAGTTGTCATACTAAATTAGAGGCTTATAAATAATATTCTCATTTTTAAAGATTACCTCAACTTCTTACGAATTCTTACTCCTTTCTTTTATCATACAGTTGTTAATACATGATAGTCATCGTCTTGCAACAAGCTATCAATACAAGGTCACACGAAAATAATGAAAGAAATCAACATGGTTTTGTTGAGGTTTACGGTTCATTTTGATCAGCATGTTCATCGATTCATCTACATTCAGATTGTTTCTTCCTACAAGTAAGTTTTATATAGGCGTTTCATGATGTAGATCTCATATCACATTAAAATATTAAATCTTAGTTTTTTTGTTGGAGTAATATTTTGGGTTAATTGTTTAAAAATGTATTATATTTTTCACTTTTTGTCATTGTATGTAAATAACTAATTTTTTTGCCATTGTGTCGCTCAACTTTTGAATTCGTGCTATTGTGTGTATTATGCGACTATTTCTGCATGTGAAATGATCATTTTACCCTTTAAAAATTGAAAAAAGTGAGGGTAAAATGGTCACAAAATACACACAATAGCACGAATTTAAAAGTTGAACGGCACAATGACAAAAAAAAATAGTTGTCTATATACAATGACAAAAAATGACAAGTATAATACAAATATTTTTTCTCTAAAAAAGTACTTATTTGTAGATGGACAATTGCACACACAATAAATCTGTGATACTTGCCCTATAATACATAGGCTATCCAACTATTATGATATTTAGCATACGACTCTTATGTAGGGGTGAGCAACGGTCCAAAACCGGACCGGACCGGACCGAGACCGAAATGGTCTAAAAAGTCGGACCATGGACCGGACCGAAATGGTACGGTCCGGTCCGGTTCGGTCCTCGGTCCGGTCCTATAAGGCTTAATCTCGAGTTTTTGGTCGGACCGGACCGGACCGACCGGACCGAAGACCGAATTGGTCAAAACCCCGGACCGTGGACCGGAACGCGGTCCGGTTGGTCCGGTTCGGTCTGGTTTTCCGGTCCGGTCCGGTCCACCGGTCTATCTGCTCAGCCCTACTCTTATGTGTTCATTTGTATTTGTGTACTTTTTTTCTTCTACAAAAGTACTTATCTGTAGATGAACATACATAGTGAATATGTGATATCTTAGCTAATCATTTTTTATTGAGAAAAAAGAGAGAAATTAATAATTATTTAAATTAAAATTTTAATTACACCCGTTTTATTTGTCTTAAAAATCAAAGATTTTTCTCGTTTTCAGCAAAGAAAAGCAGATTTTCTTGTCTTTTCAATCATATATCACACATTGTATTCGAATTATAGATTATCAGTTCGTTTATTAAACTTCTATAATCACACGTGAAAGAATCACATTTAGTAAAAATCACATGTGATTGAGATCACGTATGGGATAAATCACATGTGATTCTATATGTGTCATCTAACTTTGACTAATTAATTGCACCAAGGTTGTCAAAATCGCGATCCTAGTCGTAGGATCATACGATCCTACGATCCCACACACAAAAAAACGATCGGGATCGTAACAATATCGCAATTAAAGTAGGATCATTTCAGGATCGTAGGATCGGATCGTAGGATCGGATCGTAGGATCATAGAATGGCATTATTTTGAACTTTTGGTAATTTAGGCTAAGTTAATAAATTTTTATTAAGACCGTTTCATATTTCTTTTCTATATAGAATCGTTTAACGATTGAAACATGAAGTAGATGCACGTATGTAGTATCTTTTTTGTATTCAAATCATTCATTTATCGATTGAAACATGAATGAACTTTGTGCATGTATGTATTAAATATATCTAACGTTCTACTAGCACGATACTTGAACATAGAAAATTTTATTTTATCATTCATTTAGAATCGTTTATCATATAAGAGGGAATTTGAGAATTTCATATATACCCAATAAAACTTGAATAATTAAATATTTCTCCAAAACACAAGTTATCAATGCATGATGTACAAAGCTATTAAAGAATATTTTGATAAAATATGTAAATATTGAAGTGTTTTTGAGATATATGTAAATGCCCATCATATAAAATATTATATAAAAACATATAAAAATAACCTTATAAAAAAATATATATGTTTTCATAGGATTTACGATCCCGATCCGATCTTACGATTACGATCTTGCAAAGCTAAAAATGATTATAGGTAAGATCCCGATCCTGACAACCTTGAATTGCACTACTCTACGATTCGAAATAAAATGTGTTATATATGGTTTGAAAGCTATGAATGCCTAGTTTAAAAGAAAAAAAACGGTAAAAGTTCTAAAATATCGTAGAAAAAGTTATGTTCATTTTATTAGATGTTTAGATATTTGAATATTCAAGTTAACGTTTAATCACGTGTGATTTCTCATTCAAGTTTCAACAACGAAAAAAGAAGAAAAAAAGACGGAAAAACGTGAGAAACGTGAAAAAAAGAAAAAAAAAGTTTGTCGAAGTATATCAAAGTGCCCATCTATAGAAAGATAATTAAATGTTCGTCGCAATGATCTATTTTTCCGCTTAAACATGAGATTTACCTAGTCTTAAACAACTCAATGTCGGCCAAGTTATTATGCAAGACGCTATAATTTCCTTTCCGTTATGAAATTTATCGTCTCCGACTTTACCCCATCCGTGGTTTTTCGGAATTGTCGAAGTTGTCAAATTTATTGGACTCAATTAACATATACAATAAACAAAATTCCTCATGTGAATACAAAAAATAGTTTTATCACAAGAAAAAGCACCTAATCTTTGCCTACTTAACGTATGAATTCTAAAGAAACATGGCGAGGTTTATAAACATAATTGAATTTGCATTTCATGTAAATGGTTAAATAATCTAACTACATTAACACATCACAAATCAACTTTACAACATACTGCGGGAAATTGTTAATTGTTCCTTTCTTTTTCTGATCCATAATTTCAATTTGGCAACACCTA
>BQNB010128995.1:3598-19190 GCA_026074375.1 Tanacetum coccineum
TTTCTTGGTGAACTTGTTTCTCTAGCACTTTGCTTCCTCTTCGTTCCCTAAGGACTAGCAGTAGTAAGGGTAGGTGTCATATGGGCTATAGGTGTAGTCCTATCCGTTCCTTAGGTAGAAACAACCGATTGTAGTTGATTCATTGGAACATCTACTCTGACAAACACCATCTCATACTCCTTATAGTCATCAGTGGCATGGATCTCATCAGTTAAGAATTCATCCGGAATAGTCATCCCTTAAAACAACACATTCTTAGTTGAGTAAACACTCACTAATGGAATATCATCTTTGATGGAATAATAGTCCTCGTCAAGTCGTTTAGGAATGGAAGGAAACTTCTCCATCAAATCAGCAATTATAAGCATGGTGAAGCGAGGGTACTGGATGACATCCTTCTTCTGAAATATACAGTAAATGAAATCCCACCATAGAAGAGTAGCATAATCAACATTTGTGTGATTGACCACATCATGAAAGAGCTGAAGTATGTTGATCTTTGTTTGATCATGCCCAGATTTTCGTGTAGTCAAGCAACGGTTGAACACCTTGAACATGGTCTGCCACGGTTAAGCAAGAAACTTTATGAAGAAGGCACTCACTTTATCAACAACACCTTGATAGCCAACCGTCTGCATGAAAGATTCAATAACCTTGATGTTAACTAGTGCGATGAATGGATTATCTGGAGTTTCCACTAGCAGCTTAAGAGTATCATGAAACATATCAACAATGTAAGTTATCTCTTGACTATCCATATTGAACTTGATAGTGTCTTTGGTGTCAGACACCTTGCTAACTGTCTTCTAGAATTGTTGTAAGTACACAACTAGAACATCATCAGTAGTAGTGAGAGCATAGCTTAAAGGATGATAAAGTAGAATATGTCCCACTATCTTGCATTTTGGTGAGCATGAGATACTTTAGAGCACATCATAATTATTACATCTCCTAATGCTTTGAAATTTGGGGACGAGTTGAGCAGCTGGAATGATTTGTTCAGCCATGTGGAATATTGTATGATGACATGAAGTGATTAGTGAAATTAGATAAAGTTTATGAAATATTCATTTATACAACATTTTTGTCTCTTTTCACTCTGTCTATTTTTATATGCTTTGGCAATTCTTTTTGAGCATATTCTGGTCATTTTCTTTCTCATGTGCCAATTCTTGCTTTTTCGGGCACATGCCATACGCTTTATTTGTCTTTTTCTTTTGATCTTATTTTGTATGCTTTGGCAATTCTTTTTCGGGCATACTTAGATTTGCTTTTTCGCGTATGGATTTTATCTCTCTTTCTGTTTTGGTTTTCTCACCAAAAAGTATTTGAAATGATACTCTTTTAAGAATAATAAAGATATACTCTGATTTTAAAAATACCAATTTGGAAAAACACAAGTAGTGACAACCATTAATGTTTAAGAAATCCAAGAGTATAACTTTATATTCTCATAAAAAACTTTTCAGTAAAAGAGTACCACTTTCTGGCACAAAGATACAGCTCTTTGATAGAAATTTGAGATAACGTTTCTAAAATAACAAGTTTGCCAAAGATGTTTGAATAAAAATATGATTATATAACCAAACTAATGTAACAACAATTGGATGGTCACTAAGACAATCACTCCTCATTCTGTTTAGTGCAGAAAACGACCGAAACCGGACATGACTTAGACCATATACCCAATTGAGTACAATAGTTAGTCATAAACCATTTTTGAACGGTTTTTGAAACATTCTTGTCAAATCTTTGAAATTTGCCTTTGTTGAAACACGAGAATCCATGATCACAAACAGTTTAATCACCATGATCATTCATTTATTTTCCTCAAATTATTTTAATCATTGATCATTGAACGAAAAAATAGCTTATGAAAAACATATTTTTATATACGATATTTGGATGGTGATGTGTCGCTGTGTGGTTATAATTTATGTTTCAAGTTTTAAATTTATATTTTGCCGACTTTACCAAATTGACTTTAGGTTTTGTGCTTGTCCTTTCCTTTATCTTGAAAAAACCCCTTGGATGTGAAAATGTAATATTGAACACCTTGAGATCATCAACCAAGCATAATCTCGTTTTGCCATCTTATAAACTTTGCCATCTTGTGAACTTGTGACTTTTGGACTGACATGATCATACCTTTCTTGATATATAAACTTGAAAAGCTTTAATAATGCACCTTTCTTGAGGTTCTTTAACTTTAACACTTTATCTCTTGGAAAAAGACATTAGGTATTAGAGTGACAAAAACTTCTTTGAAATTCTTTGACTTTAATACTTTGTTACTTCAAGAAAGATGTAAGGTATTAGAGTAGCAGAAGTCTTAAAACATGTACTTGAGCTTTCATGACGTCTTCATAATTGTCGATCGGGTATGAGCATGTGGCTATGAATCATGACTCGTCACGAATCAGCTCATTCATATTCACTGTTCCATTGATATATCTTCTAGATATTAAAGGGTAGATTCCGCATACTCTTTGATATACACACAAAGTTTCTACTATTGTTATTTTGGATTTATCCAAGGTAGCATACTCTTTACAAGGTAAGGAATCGATCTAGGTTTAGGATCAACACAGGGTTTCGCTGCTACACTAGCCGTTCTCATTATTGGAGCATCTTAAAGCAGACAACACGGTATGAGTAAACTAGCAAGACGAAGTCTCATCGATTGAAAAGAAAATTCGATTTGAAAATCAATCGACGTGTCACTTGCTAAAGTGGTTTGGTGACACATCGAGGGTGTTAATTATTTAAAAAAAATCATCATCAATTGTCAATTCATAACCTGGAACAAGTTTGATTCTTATAGAATTGCACCATCATTTCTTTCTAGTTGTCACAAGTTTGACTCATATAGAATTGCACAAGTCACCTACCATAAGCTTGTTTAGTGTTGGCTCAAGCAGGATTTCCATCTTCATTGTGAATATTTAAATATCACTCAGATGTTCTGGCAAAATCACAAGGATAATGCGTAGGACTTCTTAATATATATATATATATCTCGTTATTCACATTGTGTGACTGAGAAAGCATAATTTGACAAGTGTCCTAATAAGATTTATGGATGATCTCTTTTGGCTCTAGACTCAATAGTGCACTTTCATTTTAGTGATTGGAGGCTAGAGCAGACTGCCACCTTTTTAATATCTACTAACTTGGAGTGAGAAAGTTGATAGAAATGCATGTAATCTCCATGAGAAATGAAACAAGAGTCTGTTGAGAGACCTTGAGTGGCTAGGGAGGGTTGTGCATAGCGTCACTAGGTCCATAACTGTCTTCAATGTCAAAAAACAACTTAGTGTTTCCGACAGATTATGTATTGACCTGGTTTCTGCCTAAGTGTATGGACGGCTTCTTTCTTTACACCCTTTATCCTTACATTTCTTTTTCATTCTTCAACCCCTTCAGCGCTTACCGAGACTTCATAACTAGTACCTTGTTGGGCTTGTTCCTAGTACTAGCTCCATCTTAGTCGGCACTTTTCTTGATTCTCACTTTTTCTCTTTTTGTATCATACCTAAGGACTTCTACACTATCTAGTAGATATCCCTGGGTAGATCCCTCCGGTTCTGGCTGGATAATGGGATTTGAATACCTATGCCTAACCACCTTATAACTCCATAAATTTAAGTACATGGTCGGTCTTTTGGATATTCCGTCACAATCGAAACCAAAATCATTGAAAAGTTCAATCAAAGTGTTTGATATAAATATCAAAAGGTTTATACTTTGAGAGTTTTTTATCATCACTAAAAGCTCCCCCTTAACATGTGCATCGTAATCGTAGTACATGCTAAGTGTGGAGTGCATTGAGTCCATTTTATACAATCACATTTCAATATAAATTAGATGCAGTTTACTCAGATTTTCTCCCCTGATCTAAAATGTTAATCCCTTGATATTTTGGATATCAATTGATTAAACGTTCGGGGACAAAATGTTACACAATATCTAATAGGAACATTTTAATGCTCCCCTTTAATATTTGAGGGTATATAAGACAGTGATGAGCACAATATTTTGAAATTTTTTGAATTTACTAAGAAATTCTTGAAAATTTTATACTCGGGCACTCCTTAATATCACCATAATGTCTATACTACATATATACAAATTTCACAAGTTATTGATTACATACAAGGATTGACCTATTATGATGAGGAAATCATATGATAAATCATATGGTCCTTTGTAGCAACTGAAAGTCTCCCTCATACGGTCTCCCACCAACAAATTTCTCCAAGCTCTTCATAATCCTCTTGGTCTTTAGCTGTTTATCAATTGCCTAGATCATAGCTCCTGCTTTATCTCTATCACTTTGTCTCCAGATAGGCTAAGGTAGATACTTCATTTGAATTCCCTTTAGACGATCATCAAGAGCAGTCCGAACATCATTGAGTGTACCGTCACTAAACTTGTGTAGTTCATCAATATGCATCAATCTATTCTTCTTGTCTTTGTTCTGGTAAATGAAACCTCTAGGATTGGAGTATGTTGTATAAGTTTCCTTTAGTTGAAGATCTGATCTGTATGTATCCGGGTTTGCTAGGTTGAGCTTCTTTTGGTAACTTTTGACACCTAAGTAAAGATCTTCCACACGCCTTTAGATGACAACGCTTCTTGTAAACATTCGCAAGGAGACATTAAAAGCTAGGCGTTCTTCAACAGTGAGATTTGTCAACTTGCCTTGAACAAGAAGAAGCAGCATGTCTTCGATGTATTGGAAGTGAGGCCTGTTGAAATCACCTTCTTTGAATTTATACAGCTTGTCATCATCTTTACGAACAGTGATCCAATCTAGATGTTTGTAATTATGCCATTCAACTATTTAAAGCTTTATGACAGCAATGATTCTGCGTTTAGAGTAGACATCTTGAGCAAATTCCCTATTAGCAGCAAATCCATAGTATTGTTGTCATTTTTGCCCTAAATGTGAGATTCCCCAGAGTGCATGTTTGTCGCAGCCTTGGTCTTCGTCACTAAAGTTGTATATGTTCGACTTTAGACACCACCACTTAGATACACTAGGTCGTTGTTGATGAAGTGATCAAAAGGTATGACACGACGACCTCGAGAATTAGGTATCAATGGTAGTGGCTTTCGCAGATCATGAGGATATTGCTGACCTTCAGGGTTGTTCCAATCTAATTGATCAGTGGTTGGCTTGTAGACTTCTTCAAAGAAATATTCAAGTTATACCAGACTCTTGCATGATCGTTTCATCAGCTCGAATGTTAGACCGGCTAATAATTCAGAAGTTAGAGCATCAACTTTAAGCCAGTTCATCACGAATGCTAAGAAGTCAAAAGGAGTGTCTATCGGCTCATTAAACGAATCACGTGAATCTTCCATCTGGGCCAAAGAGCTTAGCCAATGTTGAACAGATCCATGAGCATTAGGCAAAGTATTGTTCCAATCTTAATCGGGAGTAGGAGGTTTTGCTGGTTTCTGAAACCAATCAGGAAGCTGAAAGGTCTCTTCATCAGGTTACTCATCAGTAACTCTTGTTTTGAACTCTTGATATGTGGGTTCTTCTAAATCTTTGGCAGTGTGCATTAGCTCCTCTGCTTGAGCAGACTCGCCAGCGGACTTGTGATAAGATTTGGACCCTTCAGTAGACTTGCCAGTTGTCTTGGAGGTCTTTTCCTTTGGTTCACTGGTTAACTCTGGTTCTTTTCCAGCTCTTTTTCTCTTGGACCCCCGGTTTGATCCAGCAAAGGGTTCTTCATCTTTATCCTCATCATCTCGATGTCTTTTAAACGAGACAATATCTCCATACCTGTCAAGTATGAGTTTGTCACTTTCATAGGCGTCAACCAATGCTTTGTGGAGATTCTTCTGTTCATCAGATATGTGGATTGACTTATTACTTTCCATCTTATCTATGAGAATCTTCTTCAGCTCAAGTTCAGAAAGGTTGGCGGCTACAACATGGGATGTCTTAGATTCATTAGATAAACAAGTCAGAACCTCTGCTTCAAGTTGTTCATTTACAGTCTTCTCAATTTTTGACAAAATCTTGGAGACTTGTGCTTTAACTTGTTCTTTGACTTGATCCTTGATTATTTTCTTAATGTTGTCATCAAGTTTATTGATGAAGTCTGCATTTTCAGCTTGACCTTCATCTCTGAGTCTGTTAGACGGTAACTGAACAACTGTTTTGACGGCTTCATGCATCTTGTTGGCAAGGTATGCATCAACAATGCTGGGAATGGAAGAAACTGCATCAGCAAATTGGTTCATTTGCTTGAACTCAGTGAAGTTGGTTTCTAAAGTTTTTAGTCTATGGTTAAACCTGAATAAAGAGCCAAAGTTGGGAAGACCTTGTGGTGAGGAGCTTGGAGCTGGCGAGGGTACTGGTGTTTGTTGCAGATGTGTGATAAGAGGAGTTGGTGGAAGAGTTGTTGTAGACAAAAGAGGTGGTTCAGCATTAGTGGTGACTAGAACATCTACCAGTGAAGTTGCCTTAGTGTTAGGAGTAAATATTGTGTTAATACCTGTATCTAGATTGGGGTTGAGCATGTTAGAAACGAAGCCAGATGACACATAAGAACTCTGCTGTTGACCTTCACGATTGATCAGAGCGGTGATTATCACATGAGTATCTTCCGTTACCTGAGTTCCTTGAACATTAGGTAGTAGAGCATCTGTCATCACAGTGTCTCTTCCCTCTAGATTAATGTTCACGTCCCTGTATAGTTCATTCGCTTCATCCTCTTCATGTGCCGCCTCTTCACCCATCTCCTCTTCCTCAATATTCCCACCTTGAACTTCTTCATCATTGTCTTCATTACTTTCATCATCACTTTCTTTATCACTTTCTTCTTCATTTACTTCATCATCTTGTCTTGCTTCATCATCATGAGTGGAAAGCTTGGGGTGAACAAAGTCATCACCATCGTTATCTGAATCAGTTTGCTCATCATTATCATCTTGATTTGCATCATCTAGATTTTCATCATCTTGATTATCAGCATCGTCATCTTCATCATCTTTGTCAAAATCATCATCATTGTCATCATCATCGTATTCACTCACATTAACTTCATCCTCGTCATCTTCTTTACTTGACTTCCAAAAGATTTGCTCATCATCAGATTCATAAGTTGGTACATCGGGAACCCTTGGTAAACTACCAGCTCCTTCATCTGCACATGAGCAACTGGCATAAGAGTTGTGATTTTGTATTAGGATTCTTTTTGTTGCTAGTTTTATTTGTTCAACTTCTGTTAAAGCAACCTCAAATAGCACCATTAGACCTTTAGCTTTAGACGTCTTTGCGGAGAAAAGTAAAGACAAGGGCTACTCTTTGCATATTACTCAAAGTAACAAGGAGGGGGGCAAAACTGCCAACTCTCCTAACTTGTACCACCCAAGGACGAATCTTGCAACTAGTTATATAACTCTTGGGGACTAATTTTGCCAAGTCCCCAAAGTTATAAAACCACAAGGACGAATTGTGCAAGGAGCACATACACCATGGAGGGCCAAACTTGCCAATTCCCTAAACTAATCCCCTGTCACCCCCAACCTTTTCATACCAAATTTTCCCGCCACTTTTGAAACCCAAAACCCACTCACGGGTTACCTCCAACCCTTTTACCCTGCAACCCAAACCACCCCCTGGGTAAACCTATCCCCCCTCCTCCACTTAAATCCATGCCAAGTTGGCAATCCCACACTCTTCAAAACAATCCAACGGTGGATATGAGTTCAAGAAAACACAAGAAGACCCCTGGACATCTATAAAAGAAGAAGAAGACAGAGGTTCAAGGAGTTAGTTTTTGTAGTAGTTAGTAGTTTTTATTTTTCAATTTGTATTTTTCTTATTTTTCAAGCATTTTCTTTTAGTTTTTAAAATTCAGCTTTCATCATGTTATTTTGGTAATTCACTTGTACTTCATCATTTTAGCAATAACAATTCAGTTTTCAAGTATTTTTGTTCTTTGATTTCCATTTTAAGCAAATTTCACTCAATAAGCTCTCAATAAGCTCAATTGAGCTTATTATTGTTCACAAGCTCAATTTCAGTCAAATTGTGTTTTTAAGCATTTCATTTACTCACTTTAATCAATTTGAATCAAAAGCATGATAACTTGAGGTGATTTGTGTTCATTTTGGGAGCAACAAGGCAAATAAGCTAATTTCAGTTTATTAAGGTTTAGAGGCTAGGGAGCCAATAGGATCAAGCTTTTTAAAGTCACTCACTCAGATAGAGTGACTTTAGTGCTGAGGCTACAAACTCAGGTTTACTTTCTACATTTCAATTTAGCAAATTTATAGCTTATTTCAAACTGCTTATTTCTTTTAAATCCTAATGATTCAAACCTGTTCATTTAGTGTAATTAGCTTATAGATTTAATAGATTTAAGTTTCCTTAGTGTAAAATCAAGTTAGTTTTTACCTTTTTCAATTCTGTCAATTGATAGCAGTAGGTTAAGCTAGTAGAGAAACTAGCTTAATCTCATTAATAAGCTGTTACTTTTATTGTTAAAATAGCTTAAGTAGGTCAATCTAAATAGAAGTAGATAAAAAGTTTAAGTTGTTTTAGCTTTTATATAGATTTTGAATTCAACTTAGCTTTGACAGTTCACTATAAAAGAGTGTTTGGTATAAGCTGTAGTTGACTCTTAAAGTCAACTACACTCTGTCAAAAATTTTCATTTAGCTGAGCTAGGACATATAACAAGGTTTTAAACAATTTTTAGAAGTTAGCTTTTAGAATTCCACAATTTTGAGTGTTAAAACTTTGCATTTGCACCAGGGCAGTTTTGAGAAGTTAAGTGTTTATAGTTTTAAAAGTAATCCATGGCAATTTAGAGATAACTTTGTGTTAAGTGCACATTTAGATACATTTGGTCAGTGAGTTTAGGAGTTCTCACTCAAAGAGTTAAGCCTGCACCATTGTTCTTTGCAAAGTGCATCAGCAACAACAGTTTCAGCTGTTGTTGCTATATACTTTGCTAGTTTCCTTTAAACAATCATAATTAGAAGTTAGGGTTTGATATTAAGCAAATAATTAGTAGTCAAGGAGTTTTACAAAATTCATCTCTTAGATTTCATTCTAAGCTTTTTAGTGTAGCTTATTTTAGTCTGTCAAGTTAGTATAGTAGTACTTTAAATTTTTAGCTTATCTCAGTTTGAATTCTCATTTTTAGTTGTAATATTGAAAAACCTTTTATCTAGGTTAGTCATATATCACTAGCATAGCCTATTTCCAAAGTCTTAGCTTTAAAGGTTAAGTAATAAGCTGTTTAGCTTAAGCTTATATCAGTTTAAGCTTAAACTTTCACTTTTTAAGTTCTTTTTACTTGTTATTCTTGTTAATACTTTGCCTATTTCTCTCTAGATAATCTTAGTATACATCTTAAGCATCAAGCAGCATCTTTTAGTTTTCAATTTCATGTAGAAATTAGCTAGTTATAAGCCAAATATTACTAGTTCTTAAACATTAGTTTCTGTGAACAGGAACAAATGATATTTTCTAGCTTATTGAGTGACAAAAGTGACCATATTCCAATCAAAATATTAAAATAATAATCATAACTAACCTTTACAAGATTCATATAACTCATAAACTTAACCAATTACGCAAAAATAATCTCTACGCTACTTTTCAGAATATTACCAAATCAATAATTTATTGGACTGTATCTTGCTGCAATTATCACCCTCTAGAATTATCCTAACAACTCCCCCACCACCCAGACATATCCATCACTCAAACACCTCTAAACTAATCTCAAATCCACATCCATACCCCTACAAATCTTGTGCTCCACCTACCGCTGACGCAGTCACAGCCATGTCCTATCCTCCCAACTTACTATGTACGTCGTGCCACCGTTTCCCGGATCACGTGTGAGCTCGCAGAATAACGAATGTCAAGCATCTAAGCTACCCACACGGTCGCTGTTCCGTGAGTACTAGATTCTCCTTTTTATCTCACAACACTAAGATCACGTTCGGAGCCGCCCTTGTGGTTCATAGGATAATGCGCTCTACTCTCGAAGACTCATTTAGGGCTGATCGTGTTTCCTAACTTAAACGGTGGCTTATAAGAATCAAAAGTTTTGTTGTAGTCCACTGGCATACAAACGTCCTTATATTGAGAGACTAATTTTTAAGAAAGTGTTTATTGTTCGAGGCATTGTAGTTTCTTAATTGGCGATTTAATTATGATAATGATATAGTTCATTGAACTTAGATACTCCACTACTTAGAGGAATCTTGCGTCGATACTAGCATCTAGTGACATTGATTTGCTGGAAAAAATATTTTCACGATAATCTTGATTACTGATAGCTAAAACTAAGTCCTGTCTGCTCAAGTCCACGTTCTATCCTACTGCAAGCTATCTTGCCACCTAATGCGTTTACTCACCGTTCAACAATACCATACCCGCGCTCTTGTCGCATACTATACAAGTTCATCATTATATCAAAAATACCAAAAATATATATCAAAAAAAATTATTTTGCTTTTTTGCACGCCCCCCCCCCCCCCCTCCCCCACCCCCCCCAACCCCCCAACCCCATCAATAAATTTTCTTTTATCATCTAGTTATCTTGTAGGGAGGAGCTTGGAATAGTTGTTGGTGTGGGAACTAGTGTTTGTTGCAGATGTGTGATGAGAGGAGTAGGTGGTGGAGGAAGAATTGTTGCAGACAAAAGAGGTGGCTCAGCAATAGTAGTAACCAGAACATCTACCAGTGAAGTCGACTCAGTGTTAAGATTAAATATGGAGTCAATACCTGTATCTGGACTAGGGTTGAGCATGTTAGAAACGAAGCCAGTTGACACAGAAGAACTCTGTTGTTGACCTTCAGGATTGACCAGAGTTATGATCACATGAGTGTCTTCTATTACTTGAGTAGTTTGAATGATAGTCAGTGGAGCATCTGTCATTTCAGTATCTCTTCCCTCCAGATTAACATTCGCATCCCTATACAGTTCATCCACTTCTTCCACTTCATTTGTATTTACTTCATCCGTCTCTTCTTTCTCAACATCCACACCTTGAATTTCTTCAACTCTGTCTTCATCATCAGTGGATTCATAATGAGAAGGTGTGTGAACCCTCAAATCTGAACCATCTTCTTGTATATCTTCTTCAGCATGAGTGGAAAACTTAGGATGAACAAAGTTATCACCATCGTTGTCTAAATTAGTTTTCTCATTATCATCATCTTGATTATCATCATCTTGTCCATCATCATCATCATTGTCATCATCATCATCAGTCATGCCTACTTCATCATTATCCTCTTCGTCACTGGACTTCCAAGAGATTTGCTTATCATCAGATCTATATGTTGGTACATTGGGAACCCCTGGTTTGCTACCAGTTCCTTCATCTACACCTAACCCACTGGCGTGAGAGCTATGAGTTTCTATTAGACTTCTTTTTGTGGCTAGCTTCATTTGTTCAGCTTCTGTTAAAGCAACCTCATATAGCACTGTTAGACCTTTAGCTTTAGACGTCTTTGCAGGTTGCTTTTTCTTTGCAGTTTTAGCCGCCTTTGCAGAAGTCGTGAGTATTTTTCCTTTAGCAGTTGGAGGAGTCTTTGACTTGTCAGATCCAACTTGCTTCTTCTTGAAACTTGCTTTTGTTTTTAGTGGTTCAACTCCTGAAGCAATGGCATAGTATTCTTTGTAGGATTCGGAATCTTTGATGGCTTCATTCGTCAATTCATCAGGCAAAATGGCACCATACAGCTGTATGTCCTCATGCCTAGAGACAATCTTTATCATGGTGAACATGTAGTCATCCTTGGAAAACTGCCAATTTACCTTGTTCCTTCTTGGAATAGATTGATCCTTAGTCATGAAGAAGTTGATGATGACTTTGGTAAAGCGTACATCTCATTACTCCTCTTGACATTCTTGTTCTCTACTTGATAAACAAAGTCCTCCCACAGAAGATATGCATAGTTTACATTCTTCTTATGGTACATGTCCCAAAGGATTTAAACTTGAGATAGTCGAAGACTGTCATAACTAGTACTTTTACAACTCAGACACTTGTTGATAACTACAGCAAATGATCTTCAGGGTTGATGCAGATTTTTGACATTGACATCAGTAATCACTTTTATCTCTCCATTGTGACCGAGATCTCTGAGAAATGTGAGAATTGCCTCTTCAAAGGGTAGTTCCTCGAATTGCTGATTAAGGAGTTTAGGGAATATTTGAAGCATTTCTCTGAAGTACTCAAGATTCACAATATGTTTCTTATTGTTCATCTTGAAATGAATCGAGTGATGATGAACTGTAGCAGTGGCCCAAAAATCTTGCATGTATATTTCTGGAACATCCGCTATGATCTGGAATGCCTTGTAAAAGGGAGTGAGTTTCAAACATCATAAACCACTTGAAGAGTTGCTTCTTTGGATTTGAGGTCTGAGCTTAGTCGAAGATTACTTTTGCCAATCTTGAGTCGGTTGGCGGGAGCGACTAAAGCGTCATCCAATGCAATTTGTTGATCTCTTGAGATGTCCATGGTTCTGCTTAAGAAAGAATCAATATAGGTTTTATATAACCAAGTTTATATATATAACTATATAGACCCTTTATGTGAACACTTTATGTTTTATCTTGATGTGAAAATTTTCTTTAAGTATTAGAACCTTTAAGACTTATATGCTTAAGGGATTAAGGCAACTTTTTAACAATTTAGGAATCGCGGTCTTTCTAACTAGTAGAGAATTTAGATAACCTAAGTCGTATTTTTTGTTAACCTTGATTTTACCTTGCTTTTAAGCCTATTTTAACTCAATTAGATAGCATAATTAACCAATTTTAATTAGCCTGCTAAGTTAAGTTTTAATTTTCCTTCAAATTGAAATTTTGATCTTAAGTGTTTTTGGTCTAAATCCATTAGATCGGTTCCTTAAAGATTTCACTAGATCGGGTGCTTAATAGGAATAGCTAAATCGGGTCCTTAATCCAATCCACTAGATTGGGTCTTTAACAAGAATAACTAGATCGGGTTCTCAAACAAATCAACTAGATCGGTTCCTCTTAAAAAAACTAGATCGGGTCCTTTTTGAGATATTATAGATTGGGTCCTTGAGGAGTTTTTACTAGATCGGTTCCTAAAGAATTTCACTAGATCAGTTCCTTCAAGAACTTTACTAGATCGGTTCTTTAAAGGAACTTAACTAGATCGGTCCTCAAATTAGAGCGGGTCTTCTACTAGTTCGGTTCACCCTGTTTAGATCGGTTTCATCACGGATTTTATATTCAACGATTCACAAACATGATTTTTGCAAACAAGTTAACAATTTTTTATAACTTTTAATTGTTATGCAACATCGAAAAGCACGCATCTCGCAGAATAACATCACAAGCATCAATGAGAAAACCTGAACGACCAAATCGAGCAAGAACACAAACTTTTCATCAAGGTTATACAAGATATATCATGTTAAGATGCTCAAATACATTCAATATTGATGATACTATCTTCCCAATGCTTAACCCACTAACAATAAACATTCTAACCCAGAACCCCCAAATTAACGTATACAAAATCATCCATAACTAATTCATATGAAAACAAAATACAAAACTAATTTACATGAGTGCTAATGACACCTAAACAAACAAAACACCTCAATCAATTTAAGGTTTTACAGAGTTTTGATTTTGAGGAACCCTAAATCAATTTTTAGGGTTTTCAACATCAAATCATTATAAAATCTCAATTCTTTTGAGATTTGAGTTGTTTAAGATGTGATGAACACTTTTCTTGAATACCTTAATCTTAGATATCAACTAGAAATGATGGATCAAAGGATGGTGACGAGGTAAAGGTTTAGGAAGAGAAAAATTTTCAAAGTCTGTATGAGTGAGTGAGAAAGGAACGGGTACGGTGACAAGGGGTATAGAGAAATTTTCAAATTTAACACTTTTAGCAACTTAAGTTTAATACTCTTTACATTTCAATTATAAGTTTTATAAGGCATATAAAGTTTAACATATGGCATATTAAGTCCCTAATGTTTTTAACTAAAATACCTAAATACTTATATTTGCACATTCATTTCCTAAAGGCATAAACACATAACATATAAGGAACACGAAAGCTAAGCTCAATTATCTTTCCTTAAAAAATGATATTTCGTTATTGTTTAAAACCTTTTTTCATTGAAACTCATTATTATTATGAAAAAGATATTTGACATTTTCTCCCCCTCAAACAATGACCCGTTTTCTATTTAAAGAGCTGTAGTCGTTGTTTGAGAAGTCGAATGTCTTTGAAAAAGCTTTTTCTGATGAAGCAATGTTATATCTTTAAAAGAACAAACACCAAAATAAAATTTCTCTTATTTTAACACATAAGCGCACTGACACGTACACTTATGGTAATATAGGAAGCACGGGTTGTGTTGCAAAGTAAACACAAGCCTTTGCATGGTCATGAAGTAGACCATGCCCGAGAATAAATTCCCGTTGAGAGGTCAAGTTTTCTTTTAGAAATACTTGCCTTTAAGATGATGACCGGGTTGCTATCTGAAATAATAGCAAGCCATTTGGCATGTTTTGAAAATATTTGAAACTTCTGCTCGAACTTCATTTACATCCTCGTATCATTTATTGAATGACATTTCTAAGACCGTAAATGTTATCGATTTTCAGAAGACATGCCATTATTACCTCTTTTTATATTTTTCTCATTTTTTAATTTTTTCTTTGGTTTTATATATTTTATATTTTTGTATTTTTTTTTATAAAATTTTTCTGAAAATGAAAAATCTTTTTAGATTTTATGGTTTTTAATATATATACATATGATACACAAAATATCAAAATAGGTACCACTACTATTCTTCAGCTTCATCTGCCAATTGTTTTAGTGACTTAGGCGTAAAACTTCGCATTCCCAGCTTGTTGATAAGAAATTCAATTCTTTCTCTGCATAGGGCTTTAGCGAAGATGTCCGCTAGGTGATACTCCGTATTGACAAAGTAAAGCTCTACTACTCCATCCTCCACTTACTCTTTGATGAAGTGGAATCTGATGTCAATATGCTTTGATCAAGAATGTTGAACATTGTTGCAGCATAAGGAAATAGCGCTTTTGTTATCACAGTACATTGAAATTTTATTGAATCCAAGGCCATAGTCGGTAAGTTATGATCGTATCCAAAGGACTTGAGCACAACAGACAGACAAGGCAATATATTTACCTTCCGTACCGGATATCGCAACGCTTTTTTGCCTTTTTGATGACCAGCTAACAGTTCTGTCTCCTAACAATTGCATACTTCTAGATGTACTTCGTCTTGTATCTTGACAACCCGCGTGATCAGCATCTACAAAAGCTGTTAGAGAAATAGCAGAATCCTTTGAGTACCATAGTCCCCGATTGATGGTTTCTCTTAGGTACCGAAAGATTATTTTTACAGCATATAAGTGCTTTTTGGTAGGCCAAGCCTGATACCGAGAACACATACATACAACATATACCAAGTCTGTTCTACTGGATGTTCGATACATAAGGGTGTCAACTGGTATGTGCTTAATTACACATACCATTTTCCATTTAAAACGAACTTAAAAGAATAAAAA